>BJCN01154956.1:0-11561 GCA_018326445.1 Flaveria brownii
CATCTCCCGACACAGATTCATACCATCACCACACAAACATCCCATCTCGTAATCATCATTCTCTAACAAATCGCAAACCCTAATCAGATCCACATCAAAAACCCATTAAAAATCCAACCTTTTGCTTCTTTAATTTCAACCCCAATGACCCATCTCCTTCTTGATCCTTAGATCTACCCAAAACCACCATAATCAAAACCCTACAACAATGTCATCATCTTCTTCCACATCACCATCATCCACCCAAATCTTCTTCATATCTTCACTCATAATCCTCTGGTACTCATCAAACATCGGTGTTCTTCTCCTTAACAAGCTACTCCTCTCCAATTATGGGTTCAAATTCCCAATTTTTCTCACAATGTGTCATATGTCAGCTTGTGCGATACTCAGTTACATCTCCATTGTTTTCCTCAAGATTGTGCCCTTTCAGAAGATCAAATCGAGGTCTCAGTTTTTGAGGATTGCGACTCTCAGCATTGTGTTTTGTGGGTCTGTTGTTGGTGGGAATATTTCGTTGAGATATCTGCCTGTTTCGTTCAATCAAGCTGTGGGTGCAACAACACCGTTTTTCACTGCGTTGTTCGCGTATTTGATGACGTTTAAGAGGGAAGCTTGGGTTACTTATGGTGCTCTTGTGCCTGTTGTTACTGGTGTTGTGATTGCCAGTGGGGTATGAATTATGATATCATGTTTTCATCTTTTGTTGAATTGTTAGATCAGTTGGTTGATGATTTTGTTAGGGTTTGGTTGTGTGATTATGGTTCTTTTAATAGATTTAGTCTTGATCTATGCACAAATTGTAAAGATAACTGATCTTTGTTCAGTGATCATAGATGATGGATCTTGATCTGCTGCCCTTCGAGGGTCACAGTGATACAAGTCAAATTTCTATTCAAAAGCTACTGATTTGACAATTGGTTTGATCAGATAGTATTGATGATATCGATTTTAATCCCTAACAGTCCCCTGTTTTGCCTCTGCTAAAGGGTGTTTTAGGCATTTACACTGAAAAGCAGCTTATATGTTAAATGTCATGTTCGTTGTTGCTCTTTGTGGTATCTTGATTCTTGAAGTTTGATGTTGATGAAAGAATGAATAAGTTATTTGGTTGATGTTTGGTAGGGTGAGCCAAGTTTTCATTTATATGGATTTATTATGTGCATAAGCGCGACTGCTGCTAGAGCCTTCAAGTCGGTTCTTCAGGGCATCCTACTTTCGTCCGAGGGGTAATTCATTTCCCACTCATGTAATACATTGACTGTACAAACGTGATGTCAGTAGCATATGAGTTCATAATAGTTAGCATGTGATGCTTGCAGGGAGAAATTGAATTCCATGAATCTGTTGCTATATATGTCTCCAGTTGCTATTGTTGTTTTATTGCCTGCTGCACTTGTAATGGAACCGGATGTGATAGATGTTACCGTCTCTCTAGCATTGCAACATAGATTCATGTGGGTGCTGCTTTTGGTTAATTCAACTATGGCTTATGCAGCCAACTTGACCAACTTCTTGGTGACTAAGAACACTAGTGCGTTGACACTCCAGGTCTGTCTCTCACCATTGGTTCTTTTTTATACCTTCTCTGTATCAGAGGTGGTAATTTGGGTAGAATGGGTAGGTTAGGTAATGTGTCAAAGCAAGTAAAATTTAAGCTTGTGTTAAGTCGGGTCAGCATAGGCACATGAACACCTTTTTTTATAAGTTCTTGTGTTATAGAGTATTACATATGCAAATATGTTTATTAAATGTTTTTTTTTCTTAACAACGGTAATCTAATTTTCTGAAGAAAATTTTTTGGATGTTATGAACATATTAATACACTTTAAAATTGATTTTGACCCTTTTGGACTAATTGACATGTTTCCTTTATAGCTATGGCTATTCATTATATTTTAATAGTTTGACCTGTTGTCTAACAAAATATAAAACCTGAAATGATCAGTTTGCAATATAAATGAGTTGAAATTTCCATTTTTAACTTTAATAATTGCAATTTGAATTGGTATGCCACTTTATTTTTTTCTAAAGTTAAAAGCTGATACCCCTATAATTCAATGAAAAAGAGATGCAATTTGACATTTGGAGGTCAAATCTAGTACTTACAAATTCCACGATATCGAAAATCTGCGAGTTACATTCTTCAATCTGCAACTTTTGTTATAAATCTTGACGCCTTACCACAACTTTCTACAAAACGCATGAGATCTTATTTGAATTGAATATAACTAGTTAGTCTGTTTGACCTGACAAGTCCAACAGTTTACCAAAAACTCATTTTTCTTGGAATTGAACTTGATAAACAATGATGAACTTGATCAGGTACTCGGGAATGCCAAAGGGGCTGTAGCCGTTGTCATCTCGATACTCCTTTTCAGAAACCCCGTAACATTTGTAGGCATAGCTGGTTACTCGATGACGGTTATGGGGGTGGTTGCTTATGGAGAAGCCAAGAGGAGATACCAATGATATTTGCAGTCACCTTTCAATACGGACAAATATGTTAGCAGCGAGTGGTTAGTTCTCAGTGTGATTAGAAATGCAGGAAGGCGAGTATATTTTTGTGTCAGATTTTGAAGCACCACGAGTCTTTGGTTTTACAAGCATACAGGAGAGTTTTTACACGCAGCTTCCACTTTCTCGTAAGATTTCATTTTGACTCCGTTTCTGATATGTAATTGTTAGCAGTAGATTGGACCCTTATCGAACTTGATATTGTCCCATGGTTTGTCCATGTTATTGGAATGATACTTTCATACTATGTATTACTTTTTCTCATAAACCTTCTTTAGGGACTAAATCAAATACTTAAAAAATAACACACACAGAGAGTAGCATAACTTGGTTGTGCACATGAGGCGTGAGGTGATGGAGCCAGAAACCAAAGCGCCTTAGGGTCTTGACTCTTGAGGTGGTGCTGTATGTACTTGTATGTCAAATTTAGGCTTATTGCTCATGAGTTTTATGAAATATACACCTTAAGGAGGTTGATTTGCAAAAATTAGACTTCGGGAATGAAGAGATCATGAGTGGCTTACTTGATGAATGATTAGAGAAATGCAGCTTTTGGTTGTACATAGAGCAACATTTGGCATATGTAAAGCTCTCACTTCACACCTCTCCTTTCGGGACCTAAAAAGAACTCAGAGCATTTCGTGTTTTCTAAACCAAGAGATACTCTTAAAAGTTTAAACGTAGCAACACAATCCAAAATCCTTTAGATAAAGAACTTCAACATTATTTGGACAAAAATAATACTTAAAAAAGTTCATTTCAAGTTTTCAACAATAGAACTAAGAAAAGAGAAAATACTCTTAAATCTTCAAGAATTTGAGCACCAGAAAAGCCCGTATAACAATGCTGATTAAACTTGTACCATTTGTGTTTTCATATTATTCCCAAAATCTCCTGAAACTTGTTAGCAGGGGAACCACAAAATATGTTCGTTCAAACTTGTTCTGGGCCATCGGGCAGCCATTCATAACCATCATGTTGTTCTTTGACAGTAGTCTTTTCAACAGGAATGCACTTTAAAACAACTGCAAGCGGCATGCTCACCAACCCAATCATAATGCTTAGCAACCATAGTTGCCAGTTTAGAGGCACAGTGCTTGCAAAAGTGCCAAGAAACTCAATTATGATTACTTGAAATAGAACAGTCGCGATCATGACGGCCATGAAGATCCAACTGTTAAACATGCCACGAAAAATGTTTATCTTGTGCATGTCACGGCTGTTTATTTCATTAAAAACCTGCAAAAACATACGTTTTTATAAAAGATTTGTATATGCATCATGTGGTTATTAGGAGTTGCGCAAGTGTTACCTGACAGAAGACAAAAGTGTTGAATATGAAAGTGTTGAGGACGGCTGTTGCATTCTCCCCTTGCAAATTCAAAATTGACTTCCCGATGAAATTGAAAACAAATAGGACAGTCATTTGGTATATACTTTGACCCATGATGTTCCTCCACATCGTCTTTGTAATAAAACTGTCAGTGCGCTTAACAGGAGGTCTTTGCATCAATGCATCATTTGGTGGTTCAGTAGCAAGTGCTAGTGCACCCAGAGTGTCCATGATCAGATTGACCCAGAGCAGTTGCACAGCAGTAAGAGGGGCGGACCCTGAGGTTTTAAAAGCATTACTTGAACATATTGTGAATAATTTGCCAGAATTATATTGTTGGAGACCAACATACCTGTGAGGCATGCAGAAACAAAGTTGATCATAAGAGCAACAATATTCACGGTTAACTGGAACTGTACGAACTTTTGAATATTAATGTAGACTGCACGTCCCCATTTGGCTACTTTTACAATTGTTGCAAAATCGTCATCCATCACAATGACATCAGCTTGTTCTTTTGCAACCTACAATTGCAGCATACAATATATAAATTTCAAGATTTGGGTAAAAAGTAGACAAAATGTCCCCCAAAACAAACCTCAGTTCCTGCTATCCCCATCGCAAATCCAATATCTGATTCATGCAAAGCAGGGGCATCATTTGTGCCATCACCTGTAACCGCAACAACTTCAGACATTCCTCTCAGATGCTTTACAAGATCATACTTGTCTGTTGGTGATGATCTAGCCATTACCTGTAAACATAAAAAAGCAATTCAACCAGTTAGTTATAAGTGGGTCATCTTTTGCCTCAAATGAATCAAATTGAAACTTTAAGCAGGCCCATTTCAATCAGTACTTTATAACCCAACCCGTTAATTATTCCACCACTAGTTTCTCTTTACATGCAGAATAATAGAGTTGTAACATAATACCCGAATTCGAGGAGCTATTTCATTCAATTCATCAGTAGTTTTGGTTCGGAACTCAGGCCCTTCGATGGCCAAGCCACCTTCGGTAAGTATACCACATTCCTTCGCAATGGCTTTAGCTGTAATGATGTTATCACCAGTAACCATACGAACAGTTATACCAGCAGCTATACAAATTTCAACGGCCTCCTTTACCCCAGGTCTAAGTGGATCTTTAATTCCAAAAACGGCCATCAATGTATAGCCACTTTCAGGTATGTTTCCACAATCAAAACCACCTTCAACATCCATATAAGCCAAACAAAGAGTTCTCAAAGCTTCTTTTGCAAATTCCTCAATAACATCAGTAATAACTTCTATTTTTTCTTTCGACAAGGGTACTGTTTCTCCACTGCCATTGATAATCTTGTCACATAATCCTAACACTATTTCTGATGCACCTTTGCAAAAGGCACGTGCTTGACCATCAGGGAGAGCTACAAGCACGGACATTTTCTTCTTGGCAGAATTAAAAGGCTCCATATTTAGTATTTTAATCTTGTTGCGTATGGCATCAAAATCACCACCCATATCCAGCCCGTATTGTACTATTGCTGATTCTGTAGGGGTACCCAATATAGAAGTTTTTCCATTTTTGTCCTTGACAACCTCAGAACATGTACATTCAAATATACCTTGCAAAAGAACCGTTGATACGCTTTCTGATAATTTGGAAGATAAAACCTGACCTGCACTGTCTCTAACATCTTTTGTTTCACCAGCTACCCAAATTTTAACAACAACCATATGATTTGTGGTTAAAGTTCCTGTTTTATCCGTGCATATGCAAGTGGATGAACCCATTGTCTCACAAGCAGAAAGATGTCTTACAAGTGCCTTATCATACATTAGCTTCTTCATTGCAAATGCAAGACTTAATGTAACAGCCAGAGGTAATCCTTCAGGGACTGCAACAACTATAATAGTTACTGCAGTGGCAAAGTAATCCAACATACTCAAAGCATCACTCGATGACCAACTTGACAACTCGTTACGCATTGCTTTTTCTACAAGAAACCTCACGGTCAACACAAGAAAAGTCAACACAGCAAACACCAACCCAACTTTGCCAATGATTGTAGCAACACCGTTTAGTTTGACTTGTAACGGAGTCTCATCTTCTCCTTCTTCACTTAGTGTTTCCATTAATCTTCCCCATTCGGTTTTCATCCCCACAGCTGTAACAATCATTTTAGCTGACCCGTCTTGCACTTTGGTTCCTGCAAGCAGGAAAGGTTTATTCTCATCGATATGAACATAATCACTTTCACCAGTTAAGCTAGATTCATCAATTAACAAGTTGTATCCGCATGTGAATATCCCATCAGCTGGTACTTGATCACCGATTGACAAGTGGACAATATCACCAACAACTAAGTCATAAATGGAGACCTTCTTTCTGCACCCATCTCTTGTAACATGAGTTGAAATCTTCTTTTTCTCTTTGTCAAGATCTTTAAATTGTAAGGATTGTTTGTAGTCACTCACAGCAGTTACAGTGACTACTAATAGAATACTTAGTAAAATTCCCAACCCATCATATATCCCATCTGGCCAGCCTTCAGTTGCAAGTCCCACACCAATAGAAACAATGGCACAAACTATAAGGATCACAAGTGTTAGATCGTGAAGGGCGTCCCATACGAACATAAAAAAGCTCTTGGAAGGCTTTTCGGTATATTTGTTGATGCCATATGTCTCTTGTCTGGTAGACACTTCACTGGATTTCACTCCTTCTTTAACTGATACATTCAATGCTTCTGCTATTCCATCAGCTCCATTAAGGGCCTGCAAGGTCTTCATGTCATAATTACGAACCATGGAGGCAAGAGTATCTGGATTTTTGCTGAATTCTGAGACTTTCACATCACTTGGTTGGTTATGTTCTTGAGTGTTTCGATGGAAAGCTGCAGCTGTTGATATGGGATTCAAGCGTGATGATACATGATGAACAATGAATAAAGAAGAATAAAATTTAAATAGGAATGTAGATGTTCAAGGATTTATAGGGTGTTTGTGCTTTAAAACAGCATACCATCCATAAAGCGCAATGCTGCCCTCATGGCAATAAAAGTAACACGAAGATCTTCCTGCAAAAGGTGAAAAAAATGATTAAATTTTCTTCTGATCGAAATTAAGTTTTGCTGGCCAAGTAGATTATGGTTAGCTGGTATGCATGTAGTGTGCAAACTCATGCATACTACATTAATCAACTCCAGCTTCAAATTTGAGTTCCTGGTGTATGAACTTTTCTTGTTTCAGTAAGAAATTGATGACTTGTAAGAAATGCTAGAATAGTTCAAATGAGGTGAAAGTCATCAACAGACTATTTTTAAGATATAGAACCTCATATATCAGCTAGCTAGAACATTTAGATAATTATAATAGTTTTTATTTTCTAATCAAACATAACTGTTCATCGTTTCTAAATTCAAAAAATGGACAAAAAATTATTAGTCGATCAACCAATCGAGTCTGTTATGCACCACACAAAATGAATTGTTCAAGCCAAACCTGTTTTGACAGAAGTATACAGCCAACCCAACCCACATAATTTGTTACCTCTAAAAAAACTAGATGATAAAGTGATCTCTTAGCATTTAATCTTATTTCTAAGTAGATGCATTAAGAGGTTCATTTTGTAGGTTTTACAATTTGAAATAGCCCCTGACATCACTGTGAATCGTATATATTCATTTTCAAGTGGAGGTATTTTGATTGTACTCAAAATCTCAACCGAATAATTCAAAGAGAAACAAGAACGGGTGATAAATTATCTTCCATAAACGTGTGCTAGAAAAAGACCAAAGACTTGCATTTTATAGTTGTGCGGGACAATCAAAACGTTGTGTTGAAACAACACAACCCTTTGTGAAATAGCATGTCAGTTTCCGATTAAAATGATTGACAATTATTTAGGCACCATAAGCAATAGCAAAAAAAACTTTAGCGACAACTTAGTTACTGCTCATGATTGAACTATCAATAGTAACTGGATTATTGTTGATCGTTGAAGTTGCTATTGCCTACTGATAGCTAAAACAATTGATAATCACAGTTACTACTGACATCACTAGTTACCACTACTGACTACTCGTAGTTATCGTTGCTAGCATAATTGTTATTGATAGCACAAGTTGCTATTGATCATACCACCGGGTTTAAAATAAGGTAATTGAATTTTCATCCACAAACCAGTTGTTTGCTGGATAGCAAAACCCCCAACCACAAGCTCAACCCCTGTGGACCCCTCCCTAGAGCATTGTCCATGTTGAAACCCGAGCGTGAACCACACACTTCCTACCTCGTATCAATGTTTATTGTAATTTCTCTTTAGTCTTAAGTAAATCCGAATTAATTAAAATCACTTAATGACACTAAAATTGCAAACACATATTAGGGTCCGATGTAAACTATTTTAGGGCATGTTAGCATACAAGAAGTTCAAGCTTTGTGTTACGAAATAACGAGTTTGTAATAGTTGAAGGGTTAATTCTAAAATGTTCTAACTAATGATGGTTAATATGTAAATGCACAACTAAATTTTTTTTAAACGACTAACTCACACATCCTCTAAAGTCTAATCCAGCACCAAAATCTACGCCATTTGTCAACCATGGGACTTGAAACCCCAACCACATAAGGAGAAACACCTATTCTACACATCTTGATACCGCTAAACTACAAGCCTTTGGTAATGATAACAATAATTATTATTATGAGAATATTAACAATGATAATAATTTTAATAATATTATTAATTATAATAATAATAATAATAATAATCAACTTATTTGTGAACACTGAAATTGTATGTGTCAAGACAATATAGCATCAAAGTGATGAGGAAGAAGAAGAAAAGGAAGAATTCACATAGGAGATAAGTTTCAAACAAGGACTATATGTGTAATTAACTCTACACTTATATCGAACTATAAATAAAATAAGCACATAAGAACGGTGTATACAAAAGTGAGTTTAAAAATTAAAATTATACTATATTTGATGAGTGTCTGTTTCGACCAAAACTTACACCAAAACGTAGATGAAAAATAAAAACGCCGTAACAGTCTATTCGAAATGTAATATAATGTTAAATTTTACAAGTTACAAAATAACAAAATATGTTAAAAGCTTAAAAAGTAAAAACAATATCTTTAAATGAGAAATTTAGTGTTTATAGTGCGCGACATTTAGTAAGACTTATAATTGTTATTACTATTATCATCACTGGTCTGGATATACATTAGATTATGGGTAAATATTTGTTTACATTAGTTGAACTCAAGTAAGGCAATCGATAAATAAAAGATATTTATTTATTTCTGACTATAAACAAATGCCGTACGTTTCATTTTTAATAGGACCACGAATAGTGGGCCAACTTGAACTTTGGTGAGATGTCCCAATGCCCCATAGACCCACACAACCGGAGGAAAGTTCGATGAAATTTCCTTGTTATCATATATCTGTCTGGATCTCAGAAATATTTTCCAAATGCAAAAATAACCTTGAAGCTTGTAGTTATACTCATTTAAACCCTCAACTTTTGAATTGTGTCTTTTAAAACTTACTTTTGTGACTATGGTTATTACTTTCACCTTATGCGTTTGCCTTGTGGAGTTGTGGGTAGCAAGTTTGTCCCCAGGGATTGTTAATGACTAATTTTATTGAATACTTGAAGTTATTTTATAAATTTGAAATATGAAAATATTTCAAGTTGTATCATGTTTGATAATCTTTAGTAACCCCCGTTCATTAGTTCAAAGACATCAACTTACAGTTAAAACTATGAATGGAAAACGAGTGGTCAGGTCGATTTGTATAAGAGGTCTAGGCGCATTCAGATCAAAACTAGCAACTTTAAAAAAGTTAAACCGGTTAGGGACAAAATAGGTTGGGTCAGAGCGAGCTCACCACTATGCTTGTAGGCTTGTTCAAAAAGCTGTTAGTGGTGTTGGTGGTCAATGTTGGTGGTGTCAACTCATTTAGACTCGTTATAAGCTAGAAAGTTCCATAAGTGAATAAATCATGTAAATCAACCCGTTAGTTTCTTGAATGTTCAGCCATGATTACAAAATGCGGTTAAAATATAATGCAACATGGTTAGACATAATCTTATAGAGATTTCTAAATTAGAAAAGTCTTCAGGTGATTCAAAGATGGTAGTCTTGAATAAAAGTATGAAACTACACATTAGTCACATATTCTGTTGTAATATTGAATATTACATATTAATCAAACATGAAGGATCTCAATTGTCAATCACGTTAAAGATCAAGGTTGACCCTTTCGACAAGTACAAGGGTCGACACCTTTCCATTTCTGGAAAATAACGAATTTCTTGCCTGTTGAACGTGTTGGACGGTGCATAAATGTAATCATATCTTTTCATTTTCAAAATTAACAATAAAATTATTGATGAAGGCCCAATTATATTATTTGAATAAAACACCTGTCACGAGTAAAACAAAATAATATCCATGTGACAGATAATATATTTTTTTACATGGTACATGTACTATAAATTTGATATATTTTTGGTAAATCAGATAATACCCTAAATTTATAACGTAAAAGATGAAAGAAATACTAACTATGTTTTTTGAAAACAATGGAGAAAAAAGTCGTTGCAATATTTTGAAACAACTGAAATATCCTTTGCACCGTCCGTCCAATTTCAAACGTCTATTTAAACATGACGTTTCTTTCACATTTTTATGTCCATATCTAAAGTATTATTATCTTATCCTATGACCTTTAGGATATAACTTTTTTTTATAATTTTTTAAACTTTTCATTTTAATGTCTAGTTATTAATTTATTAAAATTCAAGTTTCCGTATAAATAAATCGTAAACTAATACGTACGAATAGAATATACTTTTTACCTTTAAAATGTTTTATTTATAACGGAGCTTTGGTAACATAAAAGTGTTTGTTAACAAAAATAAAAATATATTTTCCTTTATCAATATCTGAACCAACCGGTATCTTCCTATGGAAATTTGCGCGTAAATTTAAAACATTTTGCCGAAAAAAATACGACACTACTAATCAATGTTTTTTAATTAACGGTTCACACCGGATGGTTTAACTGGAAACCGATAGCAGGTGGTTTAATTTCACTTGTTTGGGTTGTTTTTCTTGAAGCTATTCGGTTACCAGTCGGACAGATGAATCGAGTAAATCGAATTAGTTGATTGGATCAGATTCCAAATTTTAACTTTTTATATTTTTCTTTTTAAAATATATTTTCTTTTTAATTTAACATTACAAGATTCATATTATGTCTATACAAGTCTTCTTATTTTGTTAAATGCAAATTCACATTCAAACAATCAAACATATAGTATTTTCATATTTTATATAAATTAAACATATTTCTATTATACATTACGTCACTTGTTTCTATCTATCGTTCCTACCTATAAACCGGTAAAACTTTAGCTCTCTAGTCAGTTCAAAAATGTTGCTATTGATGTTAAGGTAAAATTAATCTAGAGCCTCCGTATATAAAGTCTAAGAGCATTCACAACTCATATCTTAACAATATGTGAGCAGTGGTGGAGCTTGAACACGGGAGTAGGGGGTGGGGGCGAAATTAATTTTTTTTAGTGGGGGCGAACTCGAGTTTTATATAAAAATTTACACTACCGATCCAAAAATTTACACTACCGGACTAAAGTTTAACACTACCGACGAAAAAAAGAGGGGGGCGGCGACCCCCCCCCCCCCCCCC
>BJCN01154966.1:0-10106 GCA_018326445.1 Flaveria brownii
TCCATCTCCATATCATATATTTCATCAAGAAAAATCGAACGCAGAAAAATCTATAAATACAACACACAAACACAAAAGAAAAAAAAAATTTCGTTGATCAAACGCACAACAATGAAGCATCACCATCACCAAACATCATCTGAGGCTGTATCTTCATCATCACCACCAGTAGAAGCTGCAGTTTCTTCATCATTATCGTCGTCGTCGACACCACAGCAGCCGCCGCCGCCGCTTCCACCGGCCGTACAGCTGATGAATGCAACGTCTCCGGCGACTGACGACAATCCTGCATCATCGTCTTCTCGTGATTGTTCATCCTCATCGTCGTCGTCGTCATCATCATCATCGTCGTCGTCATTGGAGTCCGTGACAATCGAGAGGAGAGGCGAATTCGCCGCCGTGTGTAAATGGACGATCTTCAATTTCCCTAGGGTTAAGACTAGGATTTTGTGGAGTAAGTATTTTGAAGTCGGTGGTTATGATTGCCGATTGTTGGTGTACCCTAAGGGCGACTCACAGGCGTTGCCTGGGTATATTTCGATATATTTACAAATCATGGACCCTAGAGGAACATCCTCTTCTAAATGGGACTGTTTTGCTAGTTATCGGTTAACTGTTGTAAACCCTATTGATGATTCGAAATCTATTCATCGTGATTCTTGGCACAGGTTTTCCACAAAGAAGAAGTGTCATGGGTGGTGTGATTTTACACCCTCGGCTTCTATTCTTGACACGAAATCGGGGTTTCTGTTTAATGATGATCATTGTGTTCTCATTACAGCTGATATTCTTATTTTGAATGAGTCGATTAACTTTGTGCGTGATAATAGTGAGCTACAATCGAATTCTGTATCGAGTTCTGTTGTGATGACTGGACCAGTTGGTGATGTTTTGAGTGGGAAGTTCACTTGGAAGGTTCATAATTTTAGTTTATTTAAGGAGATGATTAAGACACAGAAGATAATGAGCCCTGTTTTCCCTGCTGGAGAGTGTAATTTGCGCATTAGTATTTATCAGAGTTCTGTTAATGGGGTGGATTATTTGTCAATGTGTTTGGAAAGTAAAGACACTGAGAAGGCATCTGTCTCTGATAGGAGTTGTTGGTGTTTGTTTCGGATGTCTGTTTTGAATCAAAAGCAGGGAATGAACCACATACATAGGGATTCATATGGACGCTTTGCTGCTGATAATAAAAGTGGGGACAGCACCAGTTTAGGTTGGAATGATTATATGAAAATGATGGATTTTTCAGGGCCTGATTCTGGGTTTTTGGTAGATGATGTAGCTGTGTTTAGCACATCTTTTCATGTCATTAAGGAGCATTGCAGCTTCTCAAAGAATGGGGGGTTAATTGGAGGGAGAGCTGTGAGTGGTGCTCGAAAATCGGATGGCCATATGGGGAAATTCACATGGAAGATTGAAAATTTCACAAGGTTGAAGGATCTTCTTAAAAAAAGGAAAATTACAGGCCTTTGTATCAAGAGCAGGAGGTTCCAAATTGGAAACCGTGATTGTCGCCTTATAGTTTACCCCAGAGGTATGCAGTGTGATTGCCGTCTTTTTGAACAATGTTGTTCCTGAAAGTTAAGTAACAATGTAGCAAGCTGTAGAAAGAATTAAGTGCACCTTCATGTCAGCTGAATGTTCAATTGCTTTGCAGATCTTAAGAATCCAAAAGTTACCTGAATAGAAAAACTTACGTGCAATTGTAACTACATGTCTGTAGTTGAACTAAAAAGTGTGCTCTACTGTGGCTTTCACTAAGTTATAGTTATGCTATTTTGGTTTGAAATAATCAGATTAAATTATTAAGCTAATACGAGCTGGCTAGCTGCAACAAAGCTGTTTATCAAATTTTAGAATGACATTACTTATATATCATTTGTTGCTTTCTGAAATAATCGGAGTTTATCAAACACTCAACACCAACAGAAGTAATTGTTAAAACTCCCAAGAGGTTATGATAATTGTCCTCTTTCTGGCCAATTTTGTTCTTGGCAGTTCTTTAACTATGTCGTGAGCTGTAGAAAGAAGTATGAGCATCTTCATATCAGCTGAGTTTCAATTGTTTTGCTAGATTGTAAGAATCCTAAAGTTACTCAAATAAAATAACTTATGTAAGGTTGTATATTGGCTTCTGTAGTATTGTGATGAACTAATAAATGTGCTCTATTGTGGCTTTCACTAAATTATAGTGACGCTTGTCAATAAGGGTGTTTTGGATGTAATATATCATTACTGTGACTTCAAGTTGTGATGATAACTTTTTAGTGTGCATGTAAACCTTTTTCCCCTTAATATAATGTGCTTTTTAGGGATTAAATAATCAATTTTCAATTATCAACTTAATACTAGCTGCAACAAAAGTGCTTTATTAATGTTAGAATAAAGCACTGATTAATGTGTTTCTGTTGTGATGACTGGACCAGTTGATAATTTCAGTTTATTTAAGGAACTGATTAAGACACAGAAGATAATGAGCCCTTATGATTAATGTGCTTTTTAGGGATTAAATAATCAGTTTTCAATTATCAACTTAATACTAGCTGCAACAAAAATGCTTATCAAATGTTAGAATAACAGCACTGATATTTTATTTGTTGTTTCCAGAAATAATCAGAATTTATCACTCAACACCAACAAAAGTAATTATTAAAAACTAGAAGTTGAGATTCTATATGGGAAGGGTTTGTGGATATATGTTTGATTTTCTCACTTGCGCTTCATTGTATCAGGGCAGTCTCAGCCACCATGTCATCTTTCAGTTTTCCTTGAAGTTAGTGATTCACGCAATACTACAAGTGACTGGAGTTGTTTTGTAAGCCATCGTTTGTCAGTTGTCAATCAAAAGATGGAGGATAAATCTGTTACAAAAGAGTCTCAGAATCGCTACTCAAAATCCGCAAAGGACTGGGGCTGGCGTGAATTTGTTACTCTCACCAGTCTATTTGATCAAGACTCTGGGTTCCTTGTTCATGATGTTGTTGTATTTTCTGCAGAGGTTCTAATTCTAAAGGAGACATCCATAATGCATGAATTTACTGATAAAGAAAATGAGTCTGGTAATAGTGGTCTCCTTACAGATAAATTAGGCAAAATGAGTTCTTTTACATGGAAGGTTGAGAATTTCCTGTCTTTTAAAGATATAATGGAAACTCGTAAAATATTTAGCAGATACTTTCAAGCCGGTGGTTGTGAGCTTCGTCTTGGTGAGTGGTTTTCTTTTGTTTACGAATTGTTAAAATTATAATCTTTATAGTAACCGTGACAATCTTGTTTTCTATTGCAGGTGTTTACGAGTCGTTTGACACAATATGCATATACCTGGAGAGTGATCAGTCTGCTGGCACTGATCCTGATAAGAACTTTTGGGTCAAATACAGGATGGCTGTACTGAATCAAAAGAATCCTTCCAAAACAGTGTGGAAGGAGTCGTCTATTTGCACCAAAACCTGGAATAATTCAGTGCTTCAATTTATGAAGGTTTCAGATATGCTTGAAGCAGATGCAGGTTTCCTTGTACGAGACACCATTGTCTTTGTTTGTGAAATCTTGGATTGCTGCCCATGGTTTGAATTTGCAGATCTGGAGGTCAGTTTGCTGATTCCTTCGATAATATACCTCCACCTTGATTTTTCTCTTTGCTGTACTAACATGTAATTGTCACAAAAGTATATATGGAAGCTTCATCGTAGGGATATTATTGTAACAATGCATTCATGTAGTTAAATTGTAAACTTAAATCGCAAACTTAGTTGTGTCTTAGGGCTTAGATTTCTCCTACCTTTTAGCTTGTTGTATTATAGTGTATTTTGTGTCTATGTGCTGTTTTCTGGTGTTATAGCTGTTGCTATTTGTTCTTTCACCATTATCTTTGTTATTGGTAGTTTTTTATGTTCTATACTTCCGGTACTGTTTGTTTATCAACTGCTTGTTTTGGAGCTGAGTCTCTGTGTAAGCAGCCTCACCACTCACAGATAGTAGTAAGGTTTGCCTACATCCCACCCTCCTAGCTCCTACTACTACCTTTGCTATGGGTGGGATTTACTAGGTATGGTTGTTGGTTGTTGTTGCCTTGTTGGTAAGTAACTGATACTTGATAGACTCTGAATGTAAGTGTGGGTGACAATAATGTTGCAGAAAAGAGAAGTTTAATATATTGGTTCTGCTACAGTAGTCCTAGCCTCCTAGGATAGATCATGATATATGAAGTAGAAACTTTATGGGGGTGTTGCCTGACTTTGAGAGTTTGAGTTTGTAACAGGATGACCATGTAGTCCTGTGGGAAGAATATGCATAAATACATGGCTAGTTATAAGGAAAAATGTATACAGATATTATATTGAGGTGGATGTGCAAGACCCCAGGTATACATCCCTAAATAAGGCTATGTGGAAGTGAAGCAGTTTTAAGATGTCACTGATTTTATACTAAAAACTATACTATGAAGTTTCTACGTTTTGGTGATATTGTATAAAGACCTTGGAGGTAGATGTGCAAGACCCCAGGAAACATCCACCAACAGAAAGTAGGTGTGTATATATCAAGTTTATAGTAGGAGAACAGTCTTTTCAGTGACACTGAACTAGTGATGTTTTCTGCTTGAAAGAAACACTCTAGCTAGCCACACAGTTGGCAAGATATTGAATTGGATAATGTGTGCAAACAGATTTTCTTTTAGTACGGGTCAGGCTGTGTTGGCTGGCCTGAAAACACTTTTTCATTCATTTTTTCATATATATTTAATGCATTAAATATGGATACAAAAACAATATTATTATAGTGATAATTCAAGTTTAAACTAAAATGATTTTGGAGTTCGTGTGCAGTAAAAATTGCTTTGTTGATTTTCAGCAAGTTAAGCAAATTTGATCTGTTCTGTTTAAAGTTAAGATCTTCATTTCACCAGTTTGAGATCAAACATATCCCATATTAACCCAATCACAAGTTAACAGGTTGAATTTGCCACATCTAGCGAGACAATTAGTGGTCCTATCTAGAGGCATACCATAAATCTTACCTGCCCTCTGTGGACCCTACGATAGCTAAGTCAATCTAGGTATTACCGCCCTTAATTTTTGAGACCTTTTTTCGAATTGCAACAACATTTTGTGTTTTTTGTTACAAACGCTTTTAATAATGATTAGTTGATAAACAAAGCTATAATTTGATAGTTTTTGATAATACTATATTTAGTTAATCCTTTCGTTCTCCACCTTCCCCACTCTTTTCAGGTTTATGCTTCTGAGGATGATCAAGATGCTTTGACAACTGATCCTGACGAGCTGATTGATTCAGAGGATAGTGAAGGAATTAGTGGAGATGAGGAAGATTTATTTCGGAACCTTCTTTCTAGAGCAGGTTTTCATCTCTCATACGGTGACAATTCTTCCCAGCCCCAAGTCGCTTTAAGAGAAAAGCTTCTCATGGATGCTGGTGCAATAGCAGGATTTTTAACTGGACTTCGGGTTTACCTTGACGACCCTGCCAAAGTAAAACGTTTGCTTCTGCCTACCAAGCTCTCTGGCACCAATGATGGGAAGAAAACTGCTAAAACCGATGAATCTTCACCAAGTCTCATGAACCTTTTAATGGGAGTCAAAGTGCTACAGCAAGCAATAATTGATTTGCTTCTTGATATTATGGTGGAGTGCTGCCAACCATCAACATTTGAAGATGACTCCTCGGATAGACCTCCGGATGATATTTGTCCTACAGAGCCTTCACAGCTTCATGTAAATGATAGGCTGGATTCTGGTACAGATGACATCTCTACCGCTTCAGCTGTACAAAGCTCAGACATGAATGGAAATCACACATTTGAAAAAAACTGCACTTTTTGTCCACCCGAAACGAGTGCTGCTGCTACTTCATCAGAGAGCTCATCCCTTCGCTCTAAGGTATACATCATTCCAGTCCCTTGGTTTTTTATTTGAAAATTTTGTTCAGTTGATTATTGTGTATCCAACAGACTAAATGGCCAGAGCAGTCTGAGGAACTATTAGGATTAATTGTGAACTCATTAAGAACACTGGATGGAGCAGTTCCACAAGGTTGTCCTGAGCCAAGACGAAGACCACACTCTGCACAAAAGATTGCTCTTGTGTTGGACAAGGCTCCTAAACATCTACAACCTGACCTAATTTCTCTTGTTCCCAAATTGGTTGAGCATTCTGAGCATTCACTTGCTGCTTGTGCACTCTTAGATAGACTTGAAAAGGCAGATGCAGAACCTGATTTACTACTACCGGTAAGATATCTGATTTCCCTGGTGTCTTGTTGGCTATTTGGTTATCTTACATGTGGCATCATGTTCAGGCTCTTGGTGCCCTTATTCAGTTGAGATGCGACAGTGACGTATGGGAACGAGTTCTATTTCAATCTTTTCGACTTCTGGAAGACTCGAATGATGCACCTCTTGCAGCAACTGTTGACTTTATCTTTAAAGCTGCATTGCACTGCAAGCATCTTCCTGCAGCAGTAAGTGTCATATAAACTGTTGTTTGTTTTCCTATTTCACTTCCCACACTTGCAAAATATGTTGTATTGCTCTATGCAGGTCAGATCTGTTCGTACAAGGTTGAAACATTTGGGTGATGAAGTTTCTACTTGCGTTCTTGATTATTTGAGTCAAACAGTAGCAAGTTGTACTGATGTTGCTGAAGCTATATTAAAAGACATCGACAATGATGATGATTATCTAGAAATTGGCCCGTCAATGCCTTGTGGAATTTTCTTATTTGGTGAAAATGGAGCAGACGATCAAACTTTCCGTCCTCCAACAGCTAATTTTTCTGATATATACATGTTATTAGACATGTTGTCCATCCCATGCCTTGCTTCTGAAGCTTCCCAAACATTTGAGAAACTCGTGGCTCAGGGTGGCATTTTGGCAGCATCAGTGGCAATGGTTTTGGAAAGGCGGCTAGCTCGACGGTTAAATATAACATCAAAATTTGTTACTGAAAATCATCAGCATGAGCAAGTGGTTGTGGAAGGGGAAACCATTGAACAGTTGAGAGTGCAACGGGATGATTTCACTTCTGTTCTTGGTCTAGTTGAGACATTGGGGCTCTCTAGAGATCCTGGTGTGATAGGATTTGTAAAAATGCTTTACACTATATTATTTAAGTGGTATGCTGATGGGCCCTACAGGTTGAGGATACTGAAGAGACTCGTTGACCGAGCCACTAGTACGACAGATACTAGCCGAGAAGTAGATTTAGATCTGGAAATTTTGGTATTCCTTGTTTCTGAGGAACAAGAATTTGTTAGACCAGTTTTAAGCATGATGCAGGAGGTTGCTGATCTGGCAAATGTTGATCGTGCTGCTCTTTGGCATCAGTTGTGTGCCAGTGAAGATGAAGTTATTCGCATTCGTGAAGAAAACAAAGCTGAAGTTTGTAGTATCGCTAAAGAGAAGGCTGTTCTGATACAAAAACTGAGTGAGGCTGAGGCCACTAATAGTCGTCTTAAGGTAAATTTGCTATGAATATCGGTAATCTATGTTTATAACCATAAAGTTTCCAGTGGTGGTTAGAATATATATCTTGATGAAATGGCAGATTGATATGAAGGCTGAAGCGGATCGATTTGCTTTGGAGAGAAAGGAAATGTCTGAACGGATGCAAGAAATTGAAAGTCAACTTGAATGGCTTCGCTCGGAACGAGATGATGAAATTGCTAAGCTTACTGCTGAAAAGAAAATGTTCCAAGAGAGGCTTCATGATGCAGAAGCACAACTTTCTCAGCTAAAATCCAGGAAACGTGATGAGTTGAAGGTATTTTCTTTTCATTTGTTATTCCTCTTATTTCAGTGGAAAGATCTTTTGGTTTATTTTTCTGCTTATTTAGTTGAAATCTCTTTGAACCCCCACCCCCCACACGCGTCTGCTGATAGAATAATCTCCTTTTTTTGAAAAAATTATCTAGCATGTATCATGTGGTGTTATTTCATTATAAAAGAGCAGAATATACAAAATAGTTAAAAATAAAAGTCAGTTAAACCCCAAGGTTACCACGACCGTTGATTATTTACAATTTAGGCTGCTAAGAGAAGAGCGCTCAAACACTAATATAATAATACTTGAGATGAAGTTATGACAGAATAAGTGGAAACTAGAAAAAAAATGAAGTAACATAATATATTTCAGTTTTTTAAAGCAAGGATGAGGATTTGATATATGATTCAGAGTCTCACTTCCGATTGAATAGTTCCTATTCTGATATTTCTTCTTGTGTGCTAGGAAGCCTATGATTGGCTTAAGCAACTTGGCATGAAAATCATATTTGTTTAACAAAAAAATGAAGTCTCTTGGGATTTTGGGTCAAGTGAGTAACCTTATTTGGATCTTGCTTGTAGAAACTTCTTATAGGTTATTTTGCTAGTATTTTTGTAAGTTTATTCCGTGTGTTTCTGCAATTTGTCTTTGTTCTTTGTAGTTACGATGGTAGATACTATAATTTTGTATACTGAAGGTTGTTTGTCTTCCTTTGTAGTTACGGCAATAGATACTATACCTTTGATAAGTGAATTCACCCTTTGATAAAAAGTCAACCGGCATTAACACTAAATTTTGTGCTCTCCTTTTATGCCTGAGTCAAGTACACTGTGAATGAATGTGTGTGGTTGTTGCAGAGAGTAACAAAGGAGAAAAATGCTCTTGCTGAAAGATTGCGAAATGCTGAAGCCGCGAGGAAAAGATTTGATGATGAACTGAAACGTTATGCAACGGAGAATGTGAGCCGAGAAGAAATCAGGCAGTCACTTGAGGATGAAATTCGAAGATTGACTCAAACTGTCGGTCAAACAGAAGGAGAAAAGCGTGAGAAAGAGGAACAAATTGCTCGATGCGAAGCATATATTGATGGGATGGAATCCAAGCTGCAGACTTGCGAGGTTCATTTCTTATATGCTACATTTTGTCTATGTTACTGGTTTGGTGCTCAAGTGGTGATGGTTACATTTGCAGCAATACATCCGTAGTCTTGAGGCGTCACTCCAAGAAGAAATGTCTAGACACGCTCCTTTATATGGTGCAGGCCTGGAGGCTCTATCAATGAAGGAGCTGGAGACGATCTCCCGCATACATGAAGAAGGGCTCAGACAGATTCAGGCTCTCCAGCAACGCAAGGCACCGGGTCACAGCTTGTATGCTGGTGCACCGACTCCGATGGCCGTTGGACTTCCAAATGGTAATGGTATGGGGGTCCATGGCAATGGACATGTAATTGGACCTTGGTTCAACCATTCTTGAACCCTCAACACACTTGGGGACTGAGTCAGTCATGTTGTTTTGGCATTTTGGCTGTTGGAATCATATGAAATTATTGGGTCCAATAGATGAACTAATACCAAAAAGAGAAAAATTGTTTTTGGAGTTTTCCATTTTTATATTAATCCAAAAGCAGCATCTTGAGAAGTTTTGGTTGATCTCTTCTTTTAGATGAAAGATAATTGCATCTGACCAACAAACCAAACATGCTCTTAGATTTTTAGATACATCCGTTTAATGTCTAAATGGTTAGTTAGCATCAATCGTTAGATATAGTTAAATGTCAGTTTGATCTCGTATCAATGACAAGGTATCAAAAACAATTCACTAGAGGCCGTGTTGAAACCTTCTTCTTTAATAGAGGTCGCGCCTATTAACCGGATATATCTAATTGACATATCTATTATATTTGTTGCATTTATCTTGTAGTTAGTTTGTATTTATCTTCATATCATAAAAATAAATCAACACCCAACAACTAGGTGTATTCAGGTAGAGATCCCCTCCTTGTGTTTATTGTTGGAATTGCAATGGTATTATTCGACTGATTCAATTGATTTCATGGCGTTAGAGCTTGGGTCACTACCAGTGATACAGTTAATACTCGATGGCAGATACCAAGAGACAAAGGCCACCGATTCCCTTCTTCACCTGGTATACACCATCACAAACATCCAACACAAAGTTTGTATCTTGAATGGTTTCAAGGACCTATTCTTCATGGGTCAAACTCTTCCAACTCCATGCTCGCGGTTACAAAGTTCTTCCCCGTATTGATGGCACAAAGCGACTAGCCAAAGGCGATCCTAAATATGAGTCTTGGAACGAGAT
>BJCN01155042.1:0-11292 GCA_018326445.1 Flaveria brownii
GGTGTTCGAATTGGTGATGATCTCTTCGAAAACAGTTTGCGGCCCTCGTGGTGATCAATGGATGCCCAAACGATGATTATAATTGAATTAATTTGAGGGGAAGTTTCGGATTGTGTTGTAGATCAAAAGCCCCTTACCAATTTTGAGTAAAATCGCTCGAAGGTGGGCTTACGATCTAGTTGCAGGTCCGCGATCGAGGAGTGCTTATTTGGTGGTTTTAAATCCCGTTTTTCATGCAATTCAATTTAGTGGAGGTTTATAAACTACTTAAAGTTTGTTAGTGCGTGAATAATTTGAGTAAAAAACTTCGTGGTGGCCGGTTTTCGTGAGTGGGTCGGCCGAGTGGTCGAGGGTGGTGGTTTGGGGTCCGACGGGCAATTTCGGGTGGGGGCAGGGGCTCATTTGCAATTTCAGTAATTTACACATTGGTCCCTGTGGTTTTCCTTTTAATTATTTCTTTCCGAAAACTTTTATTTTAAGTTTGAAGATTTACAGTTTTCACCCCTGAACTTTATTATTGTTAATATTATTATTATTAATGTTATTATTACTATTACTATTATCATTAATACCATTATTATTATTATTAATTATTATTATTATTGATGTTATTAGTATTAATATTATTATTTATTGTTACTATTATCGTTATTATTATTATTAATTATTATTGATATTATGATTATTTTTGTTATTATTTATAAAAATAAATAAATAAATAAATACATAATCAAAATAAACTCGTAAAATACGAGATGTTACAATATATATAAAAGAACGTAAAGGAGATAATTCTACCATTTGATGTAGGTCGAGAGGTTGGGTTATTCTTGTATCCAATTTGATTGTTTCCGTCTCCTTATTTTTCATAATTTTAAATCTACTTATTAAACTCCATACAAATAAGAATTAATCCAAACAGTTTATTAGAAGTAAGAAACAACCTAAAATTAAGTATACGGAAAAAAAGGTTGGTATGCATAAGTATGAAGAAGGTATATAAGCCATGTGTTAATATGGATATGCGTATATAGTGGTAGGGATTCTTGGTGCATACATGTGCATCATATATTAAACCTTCATGAATCTATATATGTTCTTTCTTACTTGTCTCTTCTCTCATTTTTGGTAAAGAGGTTTCATGTTCAACTCGGATTTAAGAAAATTTATTTCTATATTGAGCCTCTAGGCTTGTCATTATACCCTTGGATAGAAAGAACAATTTTAATAATGTTAACATATAGGTTATATCCTAATTTTAAGACACATGTTTATAAGCACACCTTTTTGCATAGATCAATTTAAAATGTAACATTTATCAGATCAAGCATCAAAAGTGATCAAATTATTCAACTACGACAACATGATCGATTGCATCATGCATCGACCATTCGACACTTAGCAAATGCATAGGGTATGAAAATTGGTTGCTATTCATATTTCATGCCATCATCTCAATTCCTAAATGTAACATGAGATCCTTATGCTTTTATTATTTTAATTGCATATCTGACCAACTAACTTTATAATTGATTTTTAACTTATTAACTATTAAAAAGTTAAAAAGTTAATAAGTTAATAAGTATGTTTGGATAAGAAGTTAATAAGTTGATTTTAAAGGATTAAAAAATAGATTTTAAAAAGTTCAAAATTATTATATTTAAAGAATTACGTTTCAAAAGTAACTTTAAACGATCCCAAACACCCCCTTAACCTACTTTATATTCTCTTTTAAGCTGTGTTTTCGAGTTTACTTAACGAGAGAAAAGAAAAGAAATATTTTTTCCTCTTTTTTTTCTTTTCTCTTCTTTTTTTTTCTTTTTTTTTCTTTCTATTTCCTTCTATTTTAGAAGGATTGATTTTAGCCTTTATTTTTCTTTCATTCCCTGTGATTTTTCTCTTTAAATAAACTCGAAAATACGAATTTCTAACAATCATTTCATCTTCTTCCATTAAAACAAACTCTAAAACGCAACTATTTTTCATTTCTTTTCTCTGTGAGACTCGGGAACACAGTGTCAGGTTGAGTTAATAACACAAAAACACCTTAAAGTTCTATTCCTACCATATGATTATATCCCCACCAAAACAACCACCCATACACCATCACCTTCAACAACCCTAACGCCGTCGATAGTTGTTACGACCACTAGTGCTTCCGTCGCCGTCGCCGGCCCTGACCCCAACGCCGCCTCTGACGTCACTTTCCGACGAGCTTTCGATCTTCGCTCGTTTACCTCTGACATTTGAGATAACTGATATCTGACATCCCCACTTGCGTCTCACCATCGTCCTCTGTAATATGTGATTCATCTCTATCGTAAACAATGGAGACAACACCGGCGCCGGAGGGATCAATCGGAGGTGAATCGGAGATCGAGTACGTGAGCTACGGTGGAGAACATCATTTGCCCCTTATCATGCGCCTTGTTGATGAAGAACTCAGCGAACCCTATTCCATCTTTACCTATCGTTATTTCGTCTATCTATGGCCTGATCTCTCCTTCCTCGTACCTTACATCTACCTCGCGATCTCATTACTACTGTAATTGAAATCAAATCAACTGATTGATCCAACTTGTATGAATTTTTGCAGGCTTTTCATAACGGGAAATGCATCGGAACGGTGGTTTCTAAGATGGGAGAACACCGGAGCACTTTTAGAGGCTACATTGCTATGCTCGTCGTCCTCAAACCTTATCGTCACAGAGGCATTGGTATTGTTCTTATATTATTCAGTTGAATCTGTAGTTGAAGCTGTATGAGCATTTGTAGGTCTAGAAGAACTTGTGTGATTCAGTTAAATTGTATTGGTAACATCTGGATTTGTGTTGCAGCTACAGAACTTGTTACCAGATCCATTAAAGTGATGATGGAATCAGGCTGTGAAGAGGTATTATGTTCTTATAAGATTTTATTATCTTAATAATCTCAATATGATGTTGTTCATTTACAGTTTCTTATGAATCAAGTATGTCCGATGTATAGGATTATGATTAGATGCAAAGAGGTCATGTTTTGCACAGTGATCATGATATGTCTTAGTGCCATACATTTGAGAACTAGGTTGCTTTAATGCTACTAATCTCATGCTTAAGTATCGAGAAAGTCATGAAAGTAATCATTTTTTTGGGTCTGTTGTACCTATATTGTCATGTTAAAAAAAAAAATCTTGTTTGGCCATGAGATCTAGGTAGGCAAAGGCGCTAGGTGCACTCTAGGTGCAAAGGGTGAATTTGTTGCCTTAGCTCAAGGCGCTTTAAATGCAAAGGCCTGAGAGAAGCAATGTGCACAGTGTGACCATTTTTAGTTGTTTTAGGTTGGTCCCATGCTATTTTTAGATGTCTCAGACTAGTTCTAGGTATTTTAGACTGCTTTTGCAATTGCTACCCATCCTTTCCGGTGCACTGCGGGTGTGCATCTGCCTACCCTCAAGGCGGTTTGGTTTTGCCTCGCTTGGGTGCGCTAGGCGAGCCTTTGGCACCTTTGACTACATAGCATGAGATATGCGACTCTTTTGCGTGTCAGAATTTTTCCCATCAATAATGACTTAAGTTATTGTGATGTCATATTGCTTACAGCTTATAGATTCGTGTATGTATTGTTTTTTCCGTATCGAATGGAAACATTTAGGGTTTAGGTGGGTAAAAGTAGATACGTGTCCAAAAGATTCATGTATCTCGTTACTTCATGCTTGACATCGTTCTGACATGACCATCGAGGTATGCACACTCTGAAAGCAATTATGTTAGTGGTTGGCTTTTAATTATCAGCAGGTTATCTATAGATAGTTTAATTGACACTTACTTCTTCTTGGTCTAATTGGCTTGTAGACATGAGTGATATCTTGATGGATGATTTTACCCCTTTTACCAACTATATAAAGGCTGTTTTCATTCATCTTATCTAAAATAACAAATTATAGAACATTTTAAGATCACATGATTGTGTGTATAAGCAAGTAAACATTTTGATCCGAGATTAAGTTTATGATTGAATAAACAACATGTAGCATTAAATTATACATTACATGCCCAGGTCATATTAGTTGTAAGTTACAACTTATTATCATCTGATAATATATCTTTTGTTACATTTGAAGGTGACATTGGAAGCAGAAGTTACAAATAAAGGAGCTCTTGCATTATACGGTAGACTAGGGTTTATAAGAGCGAAAAGGCTGTTTAGATACTATTTAAATGGCGTTGATGCATTCAGATTAAAGTTGCTATTTCCAGTCACCGAATTACCACCCTCTAACACGCGAGCGCACTCCCACCCGCACTCGGTAATGCCATCAGTTGTTGAGAGTTATGAAGCTAATGAAACAAAGAAAGACCGGTCTCTGAGCGAAGTTTAGAAAGATTGGTGTAGTTATATTCATAAATGCACGGTTGTAATCACCTGATGAAATACTAGTTTTGCTGCTTCCTGTCTTCAAACTTGCTATATTGATCATTAGTCTGCAAGTTGCCATTCATATGGTGAACATGGTATTAGTTTTTTAATCCTTTTTTTAGAATATTATTATGTGAATGTGGTTTTGATAAACTTACGACAAATGGATATGTTTTTTGTACAATCTTTTGGAAGTGTATGATGCCGTTTCTATGTATTTAAAAAGAAAAAATGCATCCGGTGCTTGACTTAACTTGCTTTGCACCTGTTTGACTTTGTTGAAAAAAAGGTGTGTCAATTAGGTGTGCGTTGATTTGGTTCTATAATAGGGTAAAAACTTCACCTATAACTTATATGGTGTTTTTCAGATGTTGTATTACCGATTAATTTAATTACAAACAATTTCCTTTTCCGTTGTTATGAGAACTAATTGGGTTATTTCAGGTAACCACTGGTTTGTGTCAATTCAAACTTGTTTTAGTTATAAAGTTCAATCCAGTTTTAGATCAAAAAAAGGGCTAACATGCATGTTAAGTTAAAGTTAGAATGATACTTGCGATATAAAAGTTGGTTGGTTTTGATGATAGTTTGGTTATCTATACACAGTTCATAACCAAATGGTAAAGCTCAGTTATTAATATCACAACCGAATCACTATTGATTTTCCAGTTGATTCGGTTTTTCAGCTAAGATTTGATTATTGTGTTTTCAGTGAATAGTTGTTGAATGAGGTCGTTTCAACTTAAATAGTCATAAACACTCAACTGCAAGTCCAATTTTTATAACTGTTACAACTTATAAATCGTTTTACTTCCAGAACTAGATTATAACTTATAAGTGTAATTACATCATCGTTTTTCTAATCATATTAACAGTTATAAACTAAAAGATGAAAAAATGGTTACAGACCAACTACCCGACCAGTTTCCATCTCTACTTAAATATACAGTTTTAACCCGTCACCCAATCGTCCATTATACAAACTATTGTCCAAAACATTAAAAGAGGCTGGCAAAGTTTCAGTTGATCGATCAAAATAGACAAAAGTATTTATCTGACTGAAAAGTGATTTTATTAAATGGTCAATATAACATGATTAACATTGTCGATATAACCACAAAAACAAGCTGCTAAATGGCACCATGATATCCCGCTGTCTCTAGAAGCACTGCTTTTATCTGCTCCGGCAACATCTCTTGCCCTTCCCTACATTGCTGCCAAACATCATCACGTCTTTTAATCACTCAACTATCACATCAAATGACATTTTCAACCCGTTAAGTAAACGGGTCGATTTGGGTTTTAATCTTTCACCCCACTTAAACGAGTCAGAAAAGGAATAAAAGGGTTTTGTACTTTGACTTGTTACCCAACCGGACTTTTACATTTTGCAATCTCTAATGGTGAACATAATTTTAATACCTGGGCTCGGAATACATCCAAAGCAAACCCATTGAAACAACTTATGACAGCTTGTTGAATGTCCAGCCCAAGGTTCTCCATGGCCCGCAATGTCGAAAGCAAGAGGCCCGGTCTGCGCCCACACACCATGTGGATGTTCACACCTCTTCCTTCTCTCGCATGTACCTCCACCTACACAAGCCAAAACCAACATGTGACGCGCATCATTTTTACATGTGAACATCCGTCAGGTCAGTTTGGTTATGAGCTATAAAACCAAAGATTTTCACAACCGTAGGTTAATTCAATGAATAGAAAAATGGTTTGGTTAACTAGTTTAATGATTGGTTAACTTTCAGCTTTAGACGCCAATGAACTCAAGCTGATTTCAATTGATAAATCTAATCAGATTTTGCATCAAATAAAAATAGCAATTAACTAAATCTAAAAATAAGAATAAACCTCAACAAAACATGTTATTTATTAAAACTATATTCAAAACTTTTCTGACTTGGAACAATACAAAAGTTCCTCGGTTCTATTCAAGTAATTCAATAATTTACACACATGTAACCATAACCCAGACATGAAAGATTGAAAGGTCATAATCAATCCATCTGTTTCTCAATTGCTTTGATTTTTTCGATTCAGTTTTGTCGATCATGGTTCGATTAATCAGTTTTTTTGTAGTTCCCCCTAATCATGTTTGCAACAAACCCAGATAAGATCATTCATAACCGATAAAAAGACTACCTTTGCAAGATGGCTTTTACCGCCGGTGACCACGGTGGCCGGACCTAATTCTTCTTTAACATGTTGCAGAAGTGCTGGTGGTGTGGGTGTTAATGGATGAATGCTCGATGAAGTTTGCATCAGAGACCCTTGTGGTGTTGCCTCCAGTTCATTATGAAGATCATTGATCTTTTGCAGCAGCTCCTTCAAGTAATCAATGGCGTCACCAAGAATCGAAGCTCTATCCATCTGAAACACACAAATCCCATGTCAAAATCACCAAAACAATCATCAAATGATTCAAATCACATGAAATTGAGACTGATCATGCTTCATACCTTGCTGATTTTGGGGACAACTGATCGAAGCATGTAGAGTCTATCATTAAGCTTCTTCCTCCGTCGTCTCTCCGCCATTAGATTCTTTGCAGGCAACCCCTTCTTCTTCCCCTTCTGATTCTCACCTCCAATGGCGACAGAATTGCTTCCACCGTTGCCATTAACATTCTCACCAACAGGTTCAACTTCATCGGAATCGTAATTGAAACCAGAAACATCAATGGTAGCTGTTTCATCGACTTCATCTTCCTCCATAACACTTCTCTTCCTCTTCTTCTCCATTTCCACCGCACCAGAGTCATCATCTCCTCTCTTCCTCCAATTCAAATCCCCCAATTTGTCGGAGCTCTGCCGTAACGCCGCCCGTTTCTGGAACAACGTAGGCTGAGCTCCCACCGGCGGTGAGACCTCAAGCGGCCGGAGAACCTTAGACCTCGCCGGAAACAATGGAGTCACCGGTACACCACCGTGAAAACCGTCGAACCCGGTTAATTGCGGGTTGAACCCGGGTCCTCCGATGTCACTGCCGTTGTTGCTGTTGTTGTTGGTGGTCGGAAAGTCAGAACTCGACGAAATTTCAGCCATGGGGATGTGATTTTGAGAAGATAAAGCAGCAAAATTCATTAGATTTGAACTGTGATTAGGTATGAAATTAGCGGGATCGCATGCGAAATCAAACGGGAGATCGTAGGGATTCAAATTGCTGTTGAATTTGGAGGGGAAGAAGGGGTACGATTGCGACGGAGAACACGAAGACGACGAATCGATGGATAAGAAGATCGAATTGGCGTCGGAGGGGTTGAGGTTGTTGTGGTGGTGATACCACTCGGTCTCCAGCATTGATTTCAGGGCGGTGAGGGAGGCGTAGGTGGTGGCGTTGGTGGTGATGCGGTGGTCGTCGTCGTTGCATGATGCTGCAGCTGGTGGTTCAATTCCGGCGAGGTGGTGGTGGTGGTGGGCGGTGGCGGAGGGTGACCATGAGGGTGATTCGTGGTGGTTTAGTTCTCCGTCCATCCAAACAGCGCCGCCGTCCGGTAGCATTAGGTGGTGGCGGTGGTGGCCGGAGTTAGGGTTCAGTGAAGGGTGGTGTGGTGTAGTGTAGTGTAATCTGCCGATAACGAACGTTGTCTGTATGTAAAGCTTTTGCAGCTTTACTTGTTTTTTATTTGCAGTTTCAGCTTCCAATGCCTTTGCCCTCATATTTTGTGCAAACTACAGTATTACCCCCCACCGCATAGCCACATATGGTTAAATCTCGTATGTGTTTTTTTTATTTGAACGACTAATCGTAATCATTTTTATTACTCAAGTAGGTTGAAATTATTTTTATATTAAAAATTATTATATATGAGAGAAATTCTTTGATTCAACCTGAAACTTTTTTTCTTATCATAAAAAAGTATTAGGTTAGAATAGAAAGTTTTCTCACCTGAAAATGGGTTTTCTTCTGATTGTGGTCTTGGGTTCGAGACTAATGTAACCCGAGACCAATGTGGAAGCTATGATGTACGATTTTTTTCTCGGGTCAGCTTAGAGCTCTAAGGTTTTATACTCGAATAATGAAGATGATCAGATAAAGTAGTGATCCGTCATGTAACCATTAAAAAAGAAGTATCGAACATGATTGAGCCTGTATTAAAACTCATTTAATAGATAAACATTGAAACACAATGTTTAAAGAGTGACCCGTCAGTGATACATGTAACTATTAGAAACTTACTAGGCTTACAAGTTTAAACATTGTGTTTTATGATTTCTATTTGATGTATTAAATTTGTATTATGATATAATATATGGTGTTTAAATATATGTAAATTAAATAATTAATAAATAATAAATGAACTAAAATCAAACTAAAAAATCTACTTAGGATCCGTGATTAAGCAACGAGCTAATTTTGAACTTAAAAGAACTCGAATTTTAACTCATTTAACATCTAATTCAATTCCATTTTCCTCATTGTATTGACTTAAATTAAAACCTTTAGCGACATTAACTACAATTACATCATTGAGTTAATGTTCAAAAGGGTAATCAAGGGTTAATGATCAGATTTTAATGGTTGTCTCACTTTTTCACAAGATATTTCATATTTGAATAATTTAAACTATAACTTGTTTATATTCATAACCATTTATGAACTTTTTATCACTTTCAACTCATTCATGTTGAAAAATTAACTTATAAAGTTTTCTATTTTTAAATTATTTTTTGTGTACTTTTAAAAACACTTTTTATTTCAGTTCAATTCATCGACAAATATGGTTTTCCAAACATTAAATTCGAACTCTCGATTTGGTCTTGATAAACTACAAAACCAAACCGAGACCTAACGGATAAGATATATCGCGTATTTATTAACGCGTTATAAAGAATAGGAATGGTGATAGTCATAGCATTGTAGCAACAACAGATTTCCCGTGATCACACCTAAATTTACTCCCACCAATTTGAATGCTCCAACTCAACTACAGCCGCCTAGTGTTTCACTTGTAGCAAGTCAAAAACACACACCCAGAAGTAATGAAAAGAAGAGGGGTCACGTGACACAATAAGTGTGTTAAAACATTCGTCTTTATTAAACGTTGCATTTAATAATAATAAGTAATATTTTTTTTGTTACATGTATTAGTCCCACCACCACTTGATTCGATATACATAACGCACTAGACATTTAAATTCATATAGATAGAATCCAAAATGCAACCTGCAAATGTGCATGTGGTTGGTGGGCCCATTGGCAGGCCTCTGTTTCACCCCTTTTTCTTGTCAGGACCCATTAATGGAAGAATCCAAATCCAAATCATACATAGAAGGTCGTGTTAGACACACTCAATAAATCGACATCCTTCTGTACTTCGTCTCATACGTGATGTACATGGTCGAATACACTAAAAACAATTAAAATTCAGAGATATACGTCCCATATAGCCCTATACGACACATATAGGGTTATACGACACGTATAATAAATTTCGACACCGACTATGAGGAAAAATTCAGAGGGCTGTCAGAGGGTTATACGTACCGTATAAGACTATATGACCCCCTGTACGATGCGTATGAGACTATACGACCCGTATAGAAATTTTGGGGTGTTGATTTATAATTTTAAGGTGTCGATATATCCACACCCATGGAATCCAACCATACCCATGACCCATCCAACCCCCTTATTATTACCATGTCATTGTGTTAGCAAAGTCAACCGGAATTACCACATCCAAATTGCAACACGTAATTTCAATGTTTGGAATGGTAAAGCATTTGAGTCCTTTTAGTCCTTTAGTATTAGTCTCTAAGTTTGAATTTACTTTTTAATTGTTATATGTCTTGCCAATGAGTTCTAGATCAACTGATTTACAAATAGACATTCTATCACCTTCCAAAGTAAAGGTCGCGGGTTGGAGTCTCACTAGGTGCAATATGCTTCAAGTGGGCCAAGGGTTTTACCATAGTGGGCCTAGGGTTTTACCACAGTGGACCTTTGGGTGGTGGGTTTCCCTTGAAATGGTGGGCAAGCCGGGTCACCAGTGCTGTCTGTGTTCGCGGCCGTGGGTGACCTTTCGCCAATGAGTTTACCCTGGTAACCGGACTTAAAAATTATTTGTTGGCCGTTCAAAAAAAATTATTATATGTCTTTCGATCCTTTTAAATAATAGATAACTAGATTTATGAGTTTCCTGATTATGGATTCTTATAATAACTTAAAAAAATTACAAGAAAATTGTGCATAGAAAATGACTGTATGGTATATAAGTTAAGTTTCTCTTAAGCATGGCAAAAGGGCGGATTGATAACAATTCAAAATGGGTTCACGTCAAAATAGGTCAAAATAGGTTGTGCACAAGAGGGGATACGAGTATTTGATCACATGTGTTTGGGGTCAAAATAGTTCCGAACAAAATCAAAATGAATGGGTGTGTATTGAAATCATGAGATGGGTCATATTAAAAATATTAACACGGCGCAAGAGGGTGCGGCGTTGATGGTGTCGATGTGGTGTAGGGGGTGGAGCCGTGGGTGGGGCGATGGATTGACAGTAACGGGTGGAGGTGATGAAACACAATGATGGAAGTTCATTTTTAAATCAGCATGTTTTATAGTAACGATCTAAAAGAATCTATTATGTTTCGACACATTTAATTAGTTGTATAATTTTAGTACCCAAAATTAATATATGTTACCCAGATCTACTCATCTCTTAATAAATAAGAAGTCATAATTGGCAACTTCGCTTTCTCGTTTAACTTCTTTGCATAAACCGGCCCACATAAAAGATTGCACCATTCAAAAATCAAAATTCTAAACCAAATCCTTTAAATGGTGACATTAGTGTTAACGCTATTACACATCATATTAATTCGTGTAAAGGAACAATGATTAAATTAGGGTTCCTTTATTTAGACACCCCACAATTTTA
>BJCN01155048.1:7420-22188 GCA_018326445.1 Flaveria brownii
TGCTTTTGTATCTGCTAATATATGCATTTCTTTTCTATCCTTAGTTCCACTTCCTAGTAGCTACAATCTATATCCTGAGAAAAAAGAGAGGTAACACTATCCTGTTCTTTAGCAGATGGTGTTTTTTGAAGTCCTTGGCCTTGTTTACTAAGGGTTTTTCAATAATTAATGTATGTCTATATCTACCCTGTTAACTAACTAAATTCCAAATTGTGAACAAGTCTGGACATCGATTATAGACCAGCCTGCTTGTACAACTTGAAAATTACAAAGCAACCCTGTCTAACTAAGGAACTCCAAACTTCCAGTTTTCGATGAGTATGAGCCATATCAGTCAGCCACAAACTTTGGGTTTGTGGATGGAATCCCCCGAGAAGGGTTAAAATGGCAGTTCCTGCTCCTTGGGAGGTACCAAATAAATGACTACTTGAATCGGGATTTTGAGCATGTACAAAAAGTGTTACAGAGTTGCTGAAGGAGGTTGTTTAGGGCTTTTTCTTTCTCATTACTCCAAAACAAACCCTCAGCATGAACATGAACACAAGCACCAGCACTATAGAAGAATAATATGATCATCTAAAATAAGCTAGAACAATCTAACATAGATCAGAATTCAATATTGTAATTAATTAGACCACATAAAAACTACGATCTACTGCAAAAAATGCACGTATGCTTTGTAATAAAATTGCACATTAGACTACAAATTTGGAGACCTAAATCAATCTCCTTCGTCAGAGTCTGAACCGTAGTGACTTGCATCTGCTCTTCAACAGAGATCTTCGCCGCTTGATCCTCCACATCTTCAATCACATAATCATATAAACCAAAATCACATTAAACAACACATAATCGCTCACAAATCAACAAACAGTTTAGCAATTGACGAAGATAAAAGCGAGAGAATCACCGTTCATATGAGAGCGTAAGGTTTTCATATACTGCAAGTACTCTTCCATCTTCTATACTTGAAAATTTTCAAAATTTTAGGAAATACGAAGGTTATTCAAGAGATTTAGGGTTACAGTGAACGTGAAGATGGAGAATGAAAGGGGCACATTGAACAAATTTGAATCAGCGGGTTGTTATACATGGAAGAAAGTGGGCCGACCCGCGTTCCTTCGCTGACATATTGTTGCGACACGTGGCAACAATCGAAACGAGTAGTTGTTGATCGTTAATTGTTATCATTATCAAGTTAGTAATATTGCAAGAGGCTTAGACCTTCAAGAGTGGTAAATTAGACTATTTAATTTTTATTTAAAATAACCATTTTACTTAAAATATGAAAAACATCAATTAACAATCAAAATTTTTATAAATTGTTTCAATTTCAGTTCAAAAGTTTCATTAGTTGTTTCAACTTTATCCAAAATAATACAACTTTTTAAGTGAAACTAAAACAACATATAAATTTTTTGAAGGTAAATTAAAAATTTTATAATCTTTTGGAGGAAAATGATTAATTTAGTCAAACCTTAGGGAACAAAATTAAAATTAACTCTTAAATCTAACTTCATTGCGGTACGGTTACTAACAACGTCCGACCCCTATTCAACCGGTCCAGTCAACGGTTTAACGTTAAAACGGTTTTAAGCATCAAATTGTGTTGAATTGGAGTCCGGTTCCCGGTTCAAATGGTCGGACCAACCTGTCCGGTCTAGTTTTGAAAATTGTGGTTACAAACTTCATAGTGCATGGTGACAATGATATTGGTGGGGGGGGGGGGCCCCCCCGCCGTGAGCCCACGACGTTGCCCTGCGCCACGCAACAACAATGTTGCCGCCCCTCCAAGCCACGAATTTTTTTAAGCCATGTTCTCATAGCTGTGAGGTTCTGTTTGTGTGTGTGCGGGTGTGTGGTGTAGTGTGTCATGGTGTGACAACACCGTTGTCTTCAAATTTGAGTGTGTGGTGTAGTGTTGCATGATAAAATTTGATTAGTGAGTACATGGTGTGGTGTGGTATGATGTTTGTGATGAGAGCATCTCCTCCACCCTAACACGATTAATTAAAAGAAATATATGATGTTGCTACGCTTTGGCTTTGGAGATTGGGACATTGATTGAAAACAATATTATGCCTTGCATGTTGTAAGCTAATATTCTAAAAAAGAAATTTAAACAAAAAAAATAAGAAAGCCAAAAGAAAAAAACAAAAAAGTAAAAATAAATTAAAAATAAATACACAAATACATGCGAAAGTCTAATGAAACATGTACAACCAACTTCTCTGGTTGAACATTTAAGTTAAGCATAATAAATAAATAAATAAATAAATAAATAAATAAATAAATAAATAAATAAATAAATAAATAGTGCAAGGTTCAAACCCGTTTTACTAGTCTAAGGAAACATTCATAGCCAACTCTAATTGAACCTTTAAGTTAAGACCTAAAAATAAATTACTCAAGGATCCAAAAAGAGAAAAAAATATATGCGAACGAATACGGTGGTGACATCAGCGATCGGAGAGTCCGCCAACCTTGGGTTTTAAGGGATAATATAATCGTGTGTATATTTAATATATCCAAAACATATAAAAAGTAGTAAGATATAAACATTTTAAAATTTTAGTTTGGAATATTTGAAAGGATTTATAATCTCAAACAGGGCCAGTTCAATTTTACAGAAGGCGTAGAACAAAACAATTTTTTACGCCCTTTTTCGAATATCATTTTTAAGAACCCTTCCATATATACGAGCATGAGTCTCGCAATGGTTGGTGGTGGCTTTGGAGATAAGCGATGGTGAAAAGGTTGTTCAGGCAAGAGAAAAATCATGATGTGTGAGGTTGGAAATAGCAGATCTGGAGGGAAATAGTCCACTACAAAAAATCAGAGGCTATCAGATTTGAATGCTGATCAATGGCAAGGTCTGTCTACAGTACACTGTGTGCAAACGGATCAGATCTCAATACACTACAAGAAATGTTACTATTAGCGATGACAAAGGCCAATAGCGGCGACACTATTAGCGGCGACTCATTTGCCGCTAATTATAGTCTATCCGTTTCAAGGAGAATTCATTTAGATCTGGCTGTTGATCAGTGTGCAAATCTAACGACGTGCAGTTTATCGTACAAAAGCAATAGTGGCGATTTGTTCCCTCCTTTCTTATTATTCCATCCATTCTTGCCCTATCAGCTCTCTGCACGACCTCTGGTGACCTCCACCCTTGACCTCCTACTTCCGACGTCAACCCTCCGACCTCCGATCTGTTCCCTCGCTACACACCTTTGACCTCCTCTGCTGTTGCCACCGTCGACTTGTTGCTCTTGCCCCCGTCAACTTGCTGCTCTGACCTCCATGCTCAACCTCCAACTTCCTTCAACCTCATGTTGCTACTGTCGACCCCAACCACCGTCGCCGCCTCTTCCGTCTACCTCCTGTTGCCTTCAACGCAAGGTAAGCATTTTCTTTTTTTTTTCATCTTCTTTTGTTGTTTAAACACAAAATTATGCTTTTTTTATGTTAATTTATGGTTAAAGGATGTTTAGATGTGGATATTTAATTGGTTGAATAGATTTGTTAAAGGATTTGTGTAATTTTTAGGTTTTAAAGAAACTTGTTCAAGATGGTGAATTAACGAGATAACATAGGGTATATGTTTGAATTAATGCTTAGTTAAGTAATGTATTTATGTATTCAATAGGTTTGAAGTAGATGATTTAGGTATTTTGTGTATTGGGCATTTGATGTATACTATTTGTTTAAATGGATTTAAGAAATTGATTTAGGTATTTGTGTATAGTATATGCTATTTAGTTAGTTAAAAATTAATTGAAAATTATTTAGATTTATTTTAGCGTTTGATGTAGACTATTTGATTGAATGGTTGAAAGATGTTTAGATGTTGAAAATTAGTTGGTTGAAAATTGATTGAAAATTATTTAGACTTAAAACTAATTGAAAGTTTACACTACAAGAAAAAGACTATCGCGACTAAGACTATGATGACGACATGATGTTGTCGCTATAGGTCCTAAGGCAACGACATGTCATCGCCATAGGGGCACTTTAATTTTTGGCTCTTCTAGTCCTACGACGGTCGTCGCCTTAGGATGACCTATAGCGACAAAAAAAAGTCCTCGTCATAGGTGTAAAAAAGTCGTCGCCATAAGGTTATTTTTTTACATTTTAATTTATTTAAAATAATGCTAGAATTTTAAAAATTATGTGTGGACCTAAGCCGACGACATGTCGTTGCCATCGTTCAAAACTTTTTTTTTCTTTCCCCCCCCCCCAAATAACTAGGAGAGAAATAGTCCCGCCATTATGAAAACTCTATGACGACGACATGTCGTCACCATTGATTGATATAATTTTTTTTTCCCCGAAATAAGTAGGAGGGAAATAGTCCCGTCATTATAAAAACTCTATCGCGACGACATAGGTTAACACATCTTTTTTCTTTTTTTTACTGAAATAAGTAGGAGGGAAATAGTCCCACCATTATGGAAACTTTATGGCGACGACATGTTGTCATCATAAGGTTTTATGATTTTCTTAAATATGATTTAAGTATATTTATATCTGTGTATTATATATAAGTATATTTTTAACATATAGTATACATTTTAATGTTAAAAAAAATAAGAGCAAACTTGAAACGTTTCATGATACTCATACCGGTAAAGATGAAACATTTGATAACAAGGTAGCTGAACAACAAGATGTAAGTATTTATAGAGTATAGTTTTCAAATGTGTATATATATATATGTATATGTATAGATAGGTTAATCTATTTTTCTAATTAATACAAAACCAATTAAAGGAACAGTTTGATGAGCTAAGTCAATCCCAAAATGAATAAAGTGTTTCGTCAACGCCGAATGAAGTTGATATTTTTGAGTCGGTGTTGGGACAACGACGTGAACATATCAGGGAAATTGGGCGCAAACCATCATCATCTGCAGGGTCGACTTATTTTGTTCATGGCCGGGAACAAACACCCCAGTGATTTACACAGGTAATCTTATCATAGTAGGTTTAGGTTATTTTGACTATTTATGGCTAAAATATACTTCAATTATCTATGTTTTCGTTTAAACGGGTCAAAATGGATGAAAGTGACATGATTTGAGATTAAACAAATCAAAATAACTTAAAGTTTGATGTGTTAAGTTTATTATAGTGGGTTATGTTATTTTGACTCTTTATTGTTAAAATAGACTAAGATTATCTAAGTTTAGTTAAAACGAGTCAAAATTGGTGAAAATGACACGATTTAAGTTTAAACGGGTCAAAATAGCTTAAGTGTTAAGTGTACCATAATGGTTTAGGTTATTTTGACTATTTATGGCTAAAATATACTTAAATTATCTAAGTTTTCATTTAAACGCGCCAAAACGGGTCAACATGGATGAAAGTGACATGATTTGAGATTAAACGACTCAAAATGACTTAAGTGTTAAGTATATCATTGTGTGTTTAGATTATTTTGACCCTTTATCGCTTAAATAAACTTAAATTATCTAACTTTTGGATTAAACAGGTCAAACTGGTCAAAATGTGTGAAAAAAACATAATTTTTGTTAAACGGGTCAAAATGATCCTTTATCACTAAAATTAACTTAGATTATCTAAGTTTTATTTTAAAGGGTTAAAACGGGTCAAAATGGATGAACACAACATTATTTTTGTATGTTTCTATAAGTATATTAAGTGTGTTTGGTTCATTTGGATCCGTATGACTAAAGTAAACTTAAATCATCTAGTTGTTAGTTTAACATGTTCATTTTGACACTTAATACAGTTAAGATTGAATGTGTTATATTATAATATATACTTTGTCAAAATATAGCAATTTATAATGTGTATTTTTTTGTAGGATCAAATGTCAAATCTTTTTCAAAATCCAAATTTTATGTCACAGGTTACATAGATTATTGCTTCGCAAAAGGCTTCAAATCAAGGCGAAGAAGATGATTCGGATGAGGGGATGAATAGCGTATTTGATGAGTAGGCTAAGTTTGTTTTTGAGTAATTTAGGGTTAATCTACTTATGTTTAAATTAAAAAAATATTTAACCTACTTATGTTTAACTCTTATGTTTAGTTTTATGACTGGATTACTTAATATTGTTTATATAGGTGTGAAAATTTTATGTCGTTTATGAACACTAGTTTATTTTGTGTTATCTAGATTTTTTTATATATCTATTAATGGGTTGAAAATCTGGAAATTTAAAAATATTAAAAAGTGACCATTAGCGGCGACAATGTCGCCGTTAAAAGTCTCCCATGATTTTTTATTTATTTAACCAAATAGCAGCGACAATGTCATCGCAAATGACTATCTTAGTGGAGATATCATTAGCGGCGACTTATTAGTGGCGAAAATTTTGTCAATAGCGATGAATTAATAGCGGCGACATGTCGCCGCTAATACTTTTAGCGACGATTTTGGCCATTAATAGCGGCGACACTAGTCGCCACTAATGGTCGAAAATTTTGTAGTAGTAGCGGCGACATGTCGCTGCTATTGCGCTTGTCACCGTTAAAGGTATCGCCTCTACTACGCACAATTCTTGTAGTTTTTTGCACTAAAATCATTAAAAGTAACATGTACTATGTTTAAACACGTGTAAAAATATGTTACACGTACATTTTGTTTGAATTGACCCGGCCATGAAAATATTAGAAAATAAATTTAAGTATTAAGCAAAATTATGTGAAATTTAAATGAGTATAAAACCATTGACAACACGATCTTCTTATAATTGTGATGTGGACAAGGTTTCAAAGAACATTTATTTCATATTCAGATCACATTTGTGATTCTGATCGGGACGTGTCGTCAAACTTTGGTCATTAAGTAGAGTAACAAGCAAGCATCAATAAAATAATGATGCAGATGATTTTGGTGTTTGAAGTAATTAGGTTTAAGTCATCATGTAGCAAAGACAAGTGAAGGTTTCATAAAGTGAAGACACTGTCATGGTATATAAACAATCATTGTAAAAAGGCTTGTAGAACTAAGCTTTTTAAATTTGTTGCTCTTCTGTAAAATCACGCTAGTATTCAAAATTACATATACATACAATATATGTGTATACTGAAATATATATGCGCTGAAATATTTATGTGTTGTATACAATTAGCCTATTTTATAATAAATTCAAAAATTAATCCTCTTAAATTCAAGTATGTTAACTGTTTGTTTTTGTGGCACACTTATATTTCTTAATTCAAATTTGTATGTACTTATATTTATTAACATTAATATTTTTTATTGTTTTTTTTCGTTGTGATATATTTATTTTATCAACGCTCACACATGAATTTGTAACGGTTTCATTTTTTACATAATGTTCCAAGTATTATCGTTGGTCACATTGCAACACAAGTTTATTACGATCTCACCTTATAATATAAAGTTTTAAATGTTATCAACCACGTATAATTATGTTTTTCTTACCTTCAACACATGCATCAGTTCGTAACAATATTTTGACATTAGTCTTTTGACTGTTTTGCACCTCCATCACAACGTATGTGAAGTTAATACTAGCTTAAAGTCATTATCAATATTAATTTTAAAAACTTCCAAATTTTTTCGTGAAGATATATAACTATGTTTTTTGTTTCAAATTTTTTCCTTAACACATTTTTAATAACGCAAACCAATCTAATTGTCGTAAAGATAAATGATATAAATTACAAAAATACCTTTAGGGTTGATGGCAAGTGGCAGAAGCAAAGTCTCTTAAAGTAATAGATATATAGGTATTGGGTTAAAGTCTCATAAAAGTAAAAGGTTCGCCGTTAAAAGTTATAAAATACAGAAATAGAAAAAAATTGGTACCCGATATCATCTCAAGATCTCCCCTTGACAACGTACGGGAATTTAGTGGTACCACATGGGGCTCGTCTAACATGCTCAAGCCATTACTAGTCGGATCATATATTATGGTCAAGTCTAGTGTCGCCTCCTGACATAATGGGCTTAACTTATCCCTTTACATGAGGATCAAGTTATTTCCTCCCACGTCTTACTCCACTCTCAAGCTTCTAATAGCATATTTGTACACATACATATGCATATACAATAGGTTTCTAATAGTTACAACTCATATTATGATCCAAGAAGAGAAAACAAGGTTACATCATCAACTAAATGAATTTAAATCGGATGAGTCACTCTCATACTAACCAAATCCTGAGCACTACACCCATGGATTTATGTAGCAATAAATGGGGAAGAAGTAACTAGTGAAAGGTAAAGATATTGTTTTATGATAGGATCCTTTAGGTATTTGTTTATCAGTAACATAAGTCATTAAGACAAAATATGTTTTTTCCATAAAATCAAAAGAATTATTGTAATCTTGAAATCAAAATGAGTTATTGTTAAATTGTCCAAATCATCCTTCCTAATCTATACTTGACGATCATCAATACATCTGTTCATATACAAACTCAAAAATGTGAGTTAACAATTAGAAAATGGTGTTAATGAAGATTAGCATGGCAATGATGATTAAAGCAGTCTCTAATAAAAATAAAAAAAAAGAGTAAGTAGAGGCTCATCTCAATCACCGTTGATTGAGATTGAGTCTTGAAATTAAGGAACATTAATTCCTAATTACAATCCCAAGTTCAGACCTTAGATCATGATTACATAATAAAAAGTACCAAGTTTCTTCTCGAAGTAGTACTTCGAGATCAAGATAGAGCTAGAGAGACGATAGAGAGACGGAGAGGGGAAAAGTTGACCTGAGTCCTAACCATGGTTGATGTGTTACAGATCATAAACCGAGAGACTGAAAATATATCTCTCTATTTACTTTCTCATGCATTTGAGCTTCGTTTCCAATAACGAAGCTCATGATACCTAGCTAAAAAGTCGGTACAAACTAAAAAAGAAACCTAAATGCACTAGAACTACGCCTTAATGTTATTTTGTCACATGACTAAAACACCCATTGTTTAGTCAAAGTAAATTTACAGCAAAAATTACTAAAAGAAACATCCTATGTTCTTACCCTAAGAACATAGAAAGATTTTTAAAAAAAAAGTTTTTTTTCATGAAAATTAAAAAAGTTTTAACCAAACAAGCTAGCCAAGTTTTTAAAATATCTAAGACTAGGGTTCAAGTTAAAAATATTAGGCACATTCCAATGCCTATGATTAAACTATATTTATATATATATAAAGACATCTTTCATCAAATTTTGAAACTTGAAGCATTTACAATTTCTCTTAATTCAAGAGGAAAAGAGTTGATTTTATGATGTCACGATGTCTTAAACTTTTTTTTTTGTTTTTTTTATTATTTTCTATATTTTTGGCTTTTTTCCACAAGCCAAAAACTTACATAAATTCTCCAACTCATGAAGCTTTCCCATAGCCATAAGTTGGTGAGATGCACATGCATATGCTTTGTGGGGTGTCCTTCTCTTGTAGGGTACCCTTCCCTTTCAAGAGAAGACAACAAATGTCTTCCACATTGGATGGTAACCCCTATGGGGGGTATGTTTCCATCCCTTGATTCACTGTATCAAGGGCTCCATGAAAGATACAGAATGAAAGAGACAACCATGGTTGGGCCAAAGGTCGGTTTTTCGAATGAAAAAGGTTTCGACAACAGAAAGTGATGATCAATGCATGCAGACTCTGGTTCGATCAACGCGATTCGTGAATCTTTAACGATGTGCAGCTGATGATTGTAGCACCACGTTTATGCCTGTGGCACAGCAAAACAAACTGTCAAAAATGTTAGTAACCCTAAAAACAACATACGTAATATCCCACCTATAAATTTAATGCAAATTAAACCTGTAGGTTGCAATGGAGGAGTAGCTGCAAGAGAGATCGGGGTACCGTATTGTTGTGGGTAACCCGCAGAAGTATTCATTGCTGAATACTGGTAGAGATGGTGTGGATACACACCATAGCTCTGACCAGCAGCGTAGCTCCCATGACCGCCTTCGGTCATGTTGAGATACGGGTAGAACGCGGCGGCTGCAGCTGCCGCACCGGCTGCAGTTATCATACCACCACCACCAGCACCAGCACTAGCTCCATAAAATGGATACTGTCCATTTGAACCTCCATATACATTATAGTAACTCTGATCACAATAAACCAATCATCAAATTGAACATTTTAAATATTAACATAATTACGTAACCTTTAGAGATAACTTGGAAGTGAAGCAAACGTACCGTTGGGTAGCTGTAATCTGGAGAATATGGAGAGTATCTGCAAATTAAAGAATTTCAAGAAATGAAAACCTAACTTGCAGAACAAGTAACATGGGTGTTATAAACTTATGTAATATGTTGTACTGTTAAAGTTTAATGGAAAGTACTGTGATGTCAGTACAACTCATGTGCAGATTGCAGGTTATTTTGACTATGGTCAGAGATAGAAGATGATAGCAATGATGATGATGATGGTGCATGTGGGTGGTATAGCACGCCTGAATAGAGAAAGTGAATTTACAGAAGAATGCTTTTAATTTGTTTAATGATATCTTTTGCAATGAGTTGGCATTGCCCACATGGTTCAATCACATGGTCTGCCCACATGGTTCAACCACTCATTTATATTCACTTGTCATAAACAATTTACCACAATATTTATGTTATAACATTTATATATATATATATATATATATGTGCTTCCAAGTATATATATTCCTATATGCACATATAATTATACATGTATAGAGAGAATAGAGGATAAATAAAGGATGTTTCTATAAGCACACTCCCGGTTTATTACTTGTCATGTTAATCATTTCAGCGTTTAAATTACAGACCTCTTAAACGCCGGTATAATATCAATCAACAGTAGTATGTGTATAACTTCTCCCTAAACGTACAAAAAGAAATTCATAACATGGAAATGTATGCTTGCTATAGTAGAATGTCATAATGTATGTGGTATCTATGTATGTATGTATATGACTCATAAAATTATATATGGTTGATCAAAATACAACCATCTTTGTGAAGCTTTTTAATGGATCCAATGTATGTATATGTAGAGAGAGAAAGTAGAGAGAGAGAAAAAAAACTAATTACCCATAAAGATTAGTAGCAGGAAAAGGGATGCCTTGGTGGATAGCATAATGAGGGAAGGCTGTAGCTGAAGGGAAAGCTGTTGTCCCCATTCCACCTGCAGCAGCAGCTTGATGATGACTATGGTGATATCCTCCATATCCACCCATAACCCTAATGGTTCTTCCTCCACCTACATTAATTAATTATACATATTTATTACTACAAATATATGTATGTGTATATATACATACACATGGTGTTTGAAACTTGATACAAGCATGTTAATTCTCATGCATAGTGGTATATATATGTACATGATATACCTCATGTATATGTACTTTAAATATTACATATGTATGCAAAAGTGTTGAGCTTTTACATGATCTTTTATTTTGGTTACAATTTGTATATTGAATTACTACAATAACTTCTAAGTTTTGAATATTAAAGAAAGAAGCAAGATATGAAATGATAATGCATGATGTAAATACAGTACCAACAAGTTGTGAGTATATATGACCTGTAATGCTTTTTATTATTTTCCATTTTATTTTTTGCTTTTTGTAGAGGACATACATACAGATACATATAGATTTACATATGATGTATGCATGTTTTGCGGTTGTCATTAAAGCATATGACATTCAGTCATTTCTTTATAAAAGTGGAAACCCTACCTCCCTCAATAGTTCTCATTGATTCTCTTTAATCAAAATCTCAACTTTCATCTTAATCTTGTCTTCCAAAGGATATTCATCTTAACTAATAACCTCTAACATGTTACATATTAACCTAGCTAACCCTAATCAACAACTAATTAATTTACACATCCAAGAAAACACTAAATGACAAAAATCAACTAGAAATAAATTAATATTATTAATTTCACAAACAAAACCTATAATATCATTAATGTAATGAAAGAATTGATGCATATATACCAAGTTTATTAGGTGTTGAGGGTTTGGATCTTTGAACTCCCAAAGAAGCAAGATTACAATTAGCCCTCCGGCCATCGATCACCGGAGCAGCATCGACACACGCCCTCATCGCGGCATCGGCTTCTCGAAAAGTCACCTGCATTCAAGCCCATCACATGATCATATAATTAGTTCATAACCTAATTAACAGATATCATAGCATCATTTTATCATGTGTTACAACTTAGAAATTAATCACACTTGTAGCTACAAACAATTATCAAACCCTTGATGTTCATCAAGATCTAGATGCAAACAAGAACAAGAAAAGGGCGGGTATAGGTATATGAGATCATACAAAGCCATAGCCTTTAGATCTGCCGGTGGTCTTATCAGTGATGACAACAGCCTCCAAGATCTCACCAAACTGCTCAAAGTAAGTCTTCATGGTGTCTTTTTGCGTTTCCCAAGCCAACCCACCAACGAACACTTTGGTGTAAGTGGTGTCACCGAACTGGCCGGCGGTGTAGGTGGTGTAGGTGGTGGTGGTGGGTGTCGCCGCCGCAGCCGCCGCCGGAGTCATTGTTTTCTTGAGTTTTTGGAGGGAATTGAGGCGGTGGATTGATGAGGGTGTGAAGAAGGTGTAGAAAAGAAGAAAGAAAGAAAGAAAGAGGGGAGAAAGTGATGGTGTTGATGATGAAGCAGACAATAGGGTCAGAAATCCAGCTATTAAACAAACAAACTGCGAGGGAAATTGATTAAAATAAAAAAGCAAAATGGGATTGAAGGAGAGAGAGATGAAGAGATGAGAGAAAAGCAAAAGGTGGAATGAAGGGGCCTATGATATGATAATATTACGGACATCAATTATATACACCACCAGTGACCCCCCACCATCTCTACCACCTTCTAATACTGCGTTTGTACTATACTTTCTTGGTCAAACTTGCAAAAACATATATATGCTACATCTATGACAAATCCATGACAAATCCTGCAGAATTTTGCTAAAATCTTTTAAATATTAGATAATCAATCAAGATATAACAAGTGTTAGATAGTGTCATAAAATATTCAAATAAGTGCTTTTTCATAATCCATTGAGGTGTTAGTAGTCTGTATATATTATATATAGACTACTAACAATTTATTCTTGTACTAGTACAAAAGACATTTTAAGGTCACACCAAATTAACAATCATTTGAAGAATAGGGCTTGCGTCATGACGTAAGAGTTTAAATGATGTTTAAATTTATGGGTGACGCATTTAAGTTTGGGTGTACCTAGGGCACCAATGTATGCTATTACCTTTTTCATAAATCTTCTTTGATTTAGGTGGACTTCTAGGTTTTATGTTTTCTTTGAAAGCGTTATATGCTTTTTTAAGATTTATTACATGTTACACTATCAAAATGATTGAAATAAACTAATCTTTACTTTACTATCGTGCATGATATAATTTCAGATAAGAATAATATTTGAGAAAACAATATTTATTCTCATACACTGAAGAGATAACTCATTACAAAAGGTTGTTAAATTTCAGACCAAAAATTTTGTATTTACTTATTAATATATATTTTATTTAAAGTTCAATTCCCTCTTTTATGAGAAATCATATCAAAAGCTGTCAACACAATTTCAACAACTAGCACTTAAACTTTTTTAATGAAAGTATAGATTGAAAACATATACATTATAAATTAAATACCTTTGACACAACCTGTGTATAAACCCTTTAGTTATAATTATAAGTAATAAAATCACTTTCACATCATCAACTTATCTTAAGAATGTTAAAATGCTAAGCTCTTTAATACATATGTTATATAAAGTTTAATGCATGAAACTAAAGTAGTATTTTATAAACTCTAACCACCACCTTGTTACTAATATTGCGGGAATAGAATACAAAGAGGTCGTGTAAACACGCGCCCAAGGGTGAGAGTAGTGAAGAGAAATAGTGTTGTATTATTGTGTCCCTCCAAATTATAAACTAGAACCGAGGGAAATAAAAGTCAAAAACAAGGCAAAGAGTTGCGAGATTATTACGACTATGCCATTGTAGGATTGAGCATCTAATGTGGAAACGGAACGGGGAAAAGACATGTGGATGGGGATTACGTACGTCAAACCGTCGGAAAACCAGAAACCTAGGATTGCATAATGTGTTTTGCCGACATATTCGTTGTTCGTTAGTCGGCGTGAACAGCCGGATGACTATGTCAACGCCGTGAGATCTTTCAAGTAAATTCTTCATGAAAAAAAAAACTCATACGTTCTATTATATAATTGAGGGAAATTCTTCATAAAAAATTACTCACACGTCATGTTATCTTGGGTTTTCTAGTGGTGGTATAGAGTTATGTATATTATTTGTACGCCTGGTAATATTTGCTTAAATGCTTAAATTTGGGTTGTTTTGGGCGGCTGAGTGGTTTTTCAAATGGGTCTAGATGGGTAAATTGAAAATAAAGGAAAGTGAAAAACGGGTTAGGCTGGGCACTAAAAAATCAAGGGTGGGTCACAATGGGTTAAGTCAATTTTGCTCATCCAGACTAGCAACAAATCTCCCGACTCTGTATCTCTACTTTTCTCCGATCTCCATCGCGACTAGGCCCGTCGATTTTATCCGTATCCGATTAACCCGCCCGACCCGATCTCACTCGTACCCGAAAAAACCCGACCCAAACAACTCGTTACTCGAACAACCCGAAAACCGATTAAACCGTTTCTTATTCGAGTCGGGTTTCTGATAAACTTTCAAACCTCAAAAACCCGAATAACTCGAACCGATTAACCTGAAATTCGAATAACCCGATCAAACCATATTA
>BJCN01155058.1:4091-22835 GCA_018326445.1 Flaveria brownii
TTTCTTTAGAACCCAGTTCTGAATTTCATTTACAAAGAGGTGTCTACCTTTGATGAAAGAAGTTAATTTCGGCTCAATAATTTAATGAATTCCTTTTTGGATCCTACAAGCAAGTAAATTCCCAATAACCTTGGGCATCCACCCTAATAAACTAATGGGGCGGCAACATTGGGGTTTGACGGACCATGATTTCTAGGTATGAGCACAATGAAAAGCGCACTAATACCTTTTGTAATCTTACCCCTCCTTTCAAATAAATTTGATGAATTAATTCTGTACAAATCCTAGTAGTTTCTTAGAAACTTGAAAGTAAGACCATTTGAGCCCACAACCTTCTCAGTTCCACAACTCTATACAACTTTCTTAATTTATTCAGCAGAAAAAGACACTTCAAGGAAAGCAACCACAACTTCTAGAAGTTTACAAATATTGGGATTAAGGAGATAAGACTGATTAGGCATGTCATCAGTGATATCTATTTCTGAAGAAAGATAGAATATCCATCTTTATACGATCTGGATCATCAGTCCATTTATTATCAATCAGAAGACCATGAATGCGATTACGAGTTGTATGACTATTTATGATTAATCAAAAAAAGTTATAATTTCATCTCCATCTACTATCCTTCAGTTGTACCTTTTGCCTTAGATCTTTTATATTCTTGAGTTCTACTCCCGGTAGTTGTTTTCTTGTGTCCATCAAATTATTCATATCTTCTATATTTAATGGAAATTGTTCTGCCTTTAATTCAAGTTCATTTAATTTTTTCCCCGGATCCTTGAAAGTATTTGTTTCCTTTGAATTTCTTTTAGTTCTCCATCTTTTTAGGTCATCTTCTAGTTTGATGATCTTCTTCACCAAAATAAAGTCAGAAGCTCCAAGAACAAGCGAGGATACCATGAGTTCTCTACTACTTTTTTCAATAAGGGATTGGCCAGCCAAGAGTTGTAGAATCGGAATAGGCAGGGGCCGAAGTGAAATATGGGAGGTAATTAGGATAATAGGATTGTGATCAGATCATTTTCTATTCAAGGCTGTGACACTAGCAAGAGGTCATATATTATAAAATTGCTTACAAACCAGGAATCTGTCTAACTCAGGCATAACAGATCCATCGTCTTTCATCCATGTGAATTTTGCGCCCCCATGTTATACTCAATAAGATCAGCTTGTGAAATGAAGGAATTAAAATCCTCACTACCACTGTTGAACGAAGATGTTGAAGATATTTTGGAGGAGGGCCATACAACACTAAAATCTCCCATCATCATCCACATACCCGATAGAGAATGTTTCAAGGTAACTAGTTCTCCCTATAACAACCTTTTAGCCGAGGTTGAGTGACGCCCATAAACATTAACAAAATTCACCATCTGTTCAACCCCTTTCCAAAACCCAGATACAATAATAAAATGGTAAGAAGATTGTACCTTTGTTTGTTGAGAAAGATCGCCATCCCAACAAATAGCTAGACCTCGGATCTTCCAACAGAAGGAGTACCGGTCGAAACAAAAGTGTTGTCGCCCCAAAGAGCCAAGATGGGATGTCATTAATTTAAGTTAATTGATTATCTTAAAGGTAAATTAGATTGATATTGTGATTCCTTTGATGATTCTTATCCAATCGGATTTATATGAATAGTCGATCCCCCGGTAATTTAGAGAAAGAAGATTCATTAGACCAGATTAGAATCACCTCCACCTATTATTGCATTTGCAATTTCTTTCTCTTTACCCACCAGGTTGACACCTACTTCTGAACTAAACTTAATTGTATCATATACCTCTCCAGGGGTGGGATTTTGAACCGAATTCGACGATCTAATTTCAGGCGCCAAGCTTTCCATATTGGTATCCACAAAAGGACATTCTTGGCAGCTATCATGATGTGTAATAACAACAAACATCTGGTTATTCAGAACCTGAGCAGCAGCAAGACGGTTCTACTGAGATGAGGAGGGGGCACATCCATCCGTGTATTGTGCATTATCTAAAGATCTAACACCAGGGGTAGTTCAAATCTGGAAGAGGAGCTTGCGAGAGGTTAAATCAGCCCAATCAAAATCACCATCATAGGTTCGGGTCCTTTTACGTGAGACTGAGAAGGAATGAGATAAGGGAGGGGGCAAGGGCAATTTAGGAATTAAAGGATTATTAATGACCCCAGGCTTGCTAGTAGGCATGTAATTTTTGTTCCCATGTAATCCGGATCCAATTTTCCAGAGTCATTAATAGGATCATTGGATGACTTTTGGGTTTTGCTTATTTCGGCTTACTCAACTCACCAAAAGATCAACCTTTGGATTCTTACGAGCAGTGACTGGAGGGGGAATGAGTTGATCTGATCCTAAGCTTAAGATACTCTGTATACCAATCCACAACATCTTCCGAAATCCATATTCTAAAAGTTTTCCCATTCCATTTAAGATATTCTTTCATTTTTGGAGACAATGATACCTAACATATTTTCTATAAGTACACTATCCGTAATGCCAGCTTTAGATGATTTTAAATAGTACCATCCGTAATCTTATCAAACACCGTGTTGTCCCATGATTGAATTGGTACACCATGTAAGCGGATCCAAGAAATCCACTCATACGGTAAGGATCGGCCCTCCCAAACATTTAGATTTGAGAACTAAGATTTAAACATAGACGAATTCGAATGAAGACAGTCGACTTGTTCAACACATGTGAATAAGAGCAATATGTGGAAGCCTTCAATATACTTTATCTCCGCATCATGCATCCTAGATTCATTAAGGAGCAACCTTAAATTACATAGATGATAAAAATCCTTTACTTGACCGAGCAAATCCGGTTTCTCCAAAGAAGAAGAGCATTATTATTTAGGTTGTTAATAGGGCACAAACAAACCGAACGCATGTGAACAAGGCCTTGTTCATGTTCGTCCGTTAAGAACATAACTTATTCACGAACACTTTTCGAATAAGATTTCTTTTTCGTGTTCATTCATTTAGAAAATAGGTCTATTCATAAACTATTCACGAATACTTACCGAACATAAGCAAACACAAACAAAGACAAATAAATACAAACAAATGTTCATAAACATAAACGAACAGAAACGAAAGATCCTAAACACAAACTATCATATATTCATTTTGTAATACAATAACAAACATTACATAGAATCAACCAAAGGTAAATAAGTATTTAACATTATTATTACAAACAAAATCTTTAAATAAACGAACACAAACGAATATAAACAAACACCTTATCGAATATTCACAAACATAAATGAACAAACGCGGCCTTTGTTAATGTCCGTTCGTTTAACTAAACGAGCATAAACTTCTTGTTCATGTTAGTTCATTTATTAAACAAACAAATATAAACGAACTTCTAAATGATTCACGAACTGTTTGCTAAAGTTTGGCTCGTTTAAAGCCCTAGTTATCAGCATTGATTCTTTGGACATTGTCACTGGTTTTTTGGTTGTTAAGGAGAAAATTAAGAAAGGAATTGCCATCGGAAACCTTTGTGGTTATTGGCTTCACTTGATGCCACATCCTCTGACTGCTAGATACGGAGTGGGTCGTATTGCCTTTGCCAAAGCAAAAGCTTTCTGTCTTTATAAACTTGGTGATGTTGATAGCAAGATTAAGGTTGTCCAACTTGATTGAGTTTAGCTTCTTTCCCAATAATAGCCTATATCCCACGTTAATGAATCTGAGAAAACCAAAATTTCCACTGGCCTTATCCTTCTTTATGGAAATGTAGGTATCAATCACCTCTCCAAACTTTTGGATTCTTTAGCGAGGGTGCTCGGTTTACATCCTTCAGGTAGATTCGAAACATAAATGGTGATGCTTCCATGTTGCACATGTCTTCTTTTCACTTCTTTAGCTTTTCGTTGTTGGGGTTTCTTCTTCGTCGGACTTCTTACCATTCCTCCGTTGATGGGACCTGTAAATTCACCTTCCTCTAGAGAGTTCTCCATGCTTCCCTTTGACTAATCAACAAGATAATATTGTCTTCAATCATTGTTATTCTGTTTCAAAATTCAATTCAAAACATGTTGTTATTACTTGCAATTATATGTTCATAGTTAGATAAACTAGATGTTAACATTATTATTAATTTATACAACCACGACAACAATGATAGATCTATTGATTTGACTAACACACCTCATATGATTATTCAAGTGGTTATTGGAACCGGATTCATTCAATCAATCATAAGGCTTCGTCTGCGTACCAAGTCAACTCAATCATTATGTTTGATTGTGTATGCTTTGCCTTTTATGTCACACTATTGCATTTATAAGTCTTAATGTTTCCATGTTAATTACATTGTTTAAATCATATTAATCAATCTATATATGTATGCAAAACCTGAGTTTAATCATCGGTTAATTTTTTAGCTGACTTGTTACCTTTCCACATGATAAGAAAATACGACATATTAGACTTCTTATATACAAACATCTACGATTGTGGACCAAGATAATAAATAAGACTTTTATCTTTTGTTATTTGATTTATGTTTTTATGTAATGAATCATTTGAATAGTATTTATATAAAATAATGAAAATTAATATTATTTCAATTTATTCATTACCATGTGCTATAAACACTCGATTATGCTTCGTCCGCCCTGATAATTCCACCATCGATTGGGGTGTAACAACCACCACCATCATCACTATCGCCTCTCACTACCATAACCACCTCTTCTCTTCTTTTCCTAGTTGTTACCCTCACTGACCACCAATACCACATCACCATCGTAAACAACCAAAATAGAGCATTGTAAAGGTGGGTGAATGAACAACTCCATTTTCAACTTAGACTCCTCCATTTTACAACTTAGATTCCTACTTCATTTTACAACTTAAGACCCTAAACTTTTTAAGTTTGATCAATTGAACCTTTTTACCATATATTATATACTTTTTTAACTGATTAATTTATTACAAATTTGATTCTCTTTTACAACTTTTGTTCTTTAATTTTCTTTAAATATAGTTTGTGGTTATGATTACATTTTTTTCTTCTTACTCTGGTATAAGTTTGTTAATATAGTTTGTAGTTATGATTACATTTTTTTTCTTCTTACTCTGGTATAAGTTTGTTATAATTAATGTTGTATTTAAAATAGGGTATCTATTTTGATATTGTAGGTTATATAGACTAATGTCAACATGAGTGTATCATGAAAAATGAGACCAATACTGATTGAAGAACACTGATACCAAATAAAGTGTTTTCTTTTGGATTGTAAGTTATATTAACTGAAGATAACGTGCTGGTACAATAAACAATGAGATCAATATCAATCGAAAAACATCAGTAACACTATATAACTAATTTCTATATATGTATCAATATACAGAATGCGTTTCTTTTATGTGTTTAAGCATGTTAATGTCACGTACGGCCCCGCCCCCTCACACACGTGTTTATTTCTCATTTATATAATATACTAAAAGAAATTAAAACAACCACATCTCTTACCATCACCACCACCATCAGCCATCACTCACTACCACCAATAGCCACTGCCGTTCACTACCACCACCACCACAACTATCATCACCATCACCCCTCACTACCACCACGATCGCCTCTCTTTTTTTCCTGGTTGTTACCGCGTCGACCATAAACACCACGTCACCGTTATAAACACACAAAATGGAGCATTGCTGGTCGCTACCACCACATCAATTTGAATCTCATCTAAATCCCTAACAACCATCTTCGTCATCAACATCATCATAGTTGTTATTTTCACCTGCAAATTTAAATGGCTTAGAATCTAGATTTAGGAGTCATGAGAAAGAGTGATGTTTAAGGTTTGAAACTCTAAGGAGGGTTGTTATTAACAGATGGAATCACTAGAACACAGATGGTGATGACTTGAGTTCAACAAAAGTTAGCTTTAAGGAGTTAGTACCTAAATCATAGTCATCATCTTCACTAGAATTTAATAGAGATTTTAACAAAAGTTAGCTTTAAGCCTTACGCTCGTTACAAAATTAAAATCACAAACGGTATACTTGTTACTTAAAAAGATAGTACCTAAACCTAGGATTTGCGCTAAACCATAGAGGCTATATCTATACTACTATTTAATACATCTCTTTGGATAGAGATATAATTTTACTAAGAGTACAAGTTTTAAAACAACATGTACAAAGGAGTGCAAGACATTTGAGAGAGGTAGAATAGGAAATTGATTAAGATTTTAAGACAATTTAAGGATAATATGATAAATTTATATATTAAATTTTATATACTGACACTTTTACCCTTGTCTCTTTCATGTATTTAATACACATTATTAATACATTATTTAATAATATGATATTATTTAATTCACTTTATTAAATTTTATTTTATTTATGATACTATAAATTAATATTTAAATTAATATTTAAATTAATATTTACTAATTATTTTATAACTAAATAGTATTTAAATTAAGTATTATTTTATTTAAATATATAAGTATATAACTAATACATATCTTCATATTTATAATAACAATAATACTAATATTTTTCTAGGGACATACTATGAGATTAATTACTTTAATATTTATCTATATCTTTTATGTGAAAGGAGGATAAAATAGTAATTTTACATATGAATTAAGACACTCATATGAAAAGTCATGCTAAAATTTTCAAAAATTTAATCATTTTATTCCATTTATGTTCTTACAATGAAGTATAATATATGATGCTTATAATACAAATGATAAAGCATATACACGTGGCCAAATAAAACCGTCTTTCACTTTCAATGTCATTCATTCATTGTGATTGAGCTCTTATCCCCCCTCTCCTTTCCCTTGTCGGTTGTTAACAACTCAATAACAATCAAGGTGGTAATTTATGATGATAATTTCTCCATTAACTTTCTCTGGTCTATGCAAATCACTATCAAAAGCTGCCTACAATGATCATCATGTTGAATTATGCTGCAAATTCTTTACTCAATTTCCAGAATTATCGACTCACAACACGACTGTACTTCCGTCTTCCTATTACACCCTCAACCCTCATCTCTCTCCGCATCATCAACATCATTATGATCACACGCCTCAACCATACCGGTTACACCCCGATTTTATCTCCAAGTGTTCGGTGGTTACGTACGGATTCACTCCCGTCCACCATTGTCGGTTTCTTATTCGACATGAATAACATTTGCCGCAAATCTCCAAAGATTTCACTATCTTGTAGCTTTGTTCCAACCACCCTCGAATCAAATTAACTTTGATTTGTATTTTAATGTTTTACTTTCTTTGTTATCTGGTTTTAATCGATCTATTGCCTAATTTATTGTCATTTGAAGTGTAAAGCCATTGAGGTCAAAGTTTTGTTAGGTTTGAATTTGGAGTTCGTATTTGTTTCGGGCTATTAGCATATTTTATAAGCAAATGGTCTTTTTTTTCCTTCCAAAAAGCATGAATTCATTTTTTTTTTGGTTTCTCCGGTTAAGTCATATATGGAAATATGAAGACAAGTATATAAGCATATTTCTATCAAACATTCATTCAAATTTTGGGGAGGGATGGTTAGTTATAAGATAGAATGCTTTCAACGGGCTAATAAACTACGAAAAATAGCGAAATTTGGTATAAAATCTTACGTCTTTTTAACCAGTAGACAAATAAATACGTAATTATTCATTGTATGAAACTCTAACCTACATTAATAAAACGAACCCCCCCTAAAAATAGGTAATAAGTGATTTCCGACCACAATTACCACCCGTGCTTTCACTAATTTTGTTAGGATAATATAGTTGTTAGTATAGTTGTCTTAAAACTTTTATGATATACGTAATTGTTTTCTTTTGTTCAACTTTTTCAATAATTATATTTTGATTTTTTAACTTACGTCATAACACACCAGGCCGATACTGACTAAAATCGAATTTCTAAAAAATCGTGCGAGAGCTGTACCACCGCAACGCGCATGCATTTCCACTAGTGTGTAATAATCTCTAAAAAATGAAGTTCTCATAATATACATTCCATACACACACCAAAACATTTTCCTGTACATAGTGCTTTGACTTCCCTTACGAGATCCTATTATCTAAGACACCCAAATTTTGTTATTGTCTACATGTTGAATTATCAACCTTACACTCGCTAGATCTGAATCAATGTATTATGTGGTTAGGTTAGTGAAAAACGTAAGCAGCATCTATTTCATTGCTTTCTTTGAATTTTTTTAGGAGGGTATATCTTCTTATGGATATATCTCTTCATTGTTGTTTGAAAATTTTCAGGGTTTATTTGTATGAGAGGAATCAATGATAAACAATGGTTTGTAGAAAAAAGAGTGGTGTGATTCAAACAAGGTGGGCCCAAACTTTTACCTCGGGGTGAAAATTCTTTTTTTGTTATGTATGTATTTGATGTAATCTAACCAACCCCCAAGAATTTTAGTCATCGAACCCCATAAGAATTTGACACCGACCCTCAAAATATTTTGACACCGATAATCAAGAAAACTTTGGAATCGACCCCAGTAAAAAATCGATTAAAAATTCTAAAATTTACAGTCATAAAATAATTAACATATATCTTAAAATATTATAAATCTAGTAACTATTTAAACAATTAACCCTCTTACTCCATTGATTCTTATTAACTTAACTACCTAAATACCCAACATCTTTTTATAAAATTATGCTTATTACTCCATTAGTCCACCTTTAAACAATTAACCAAATAATAAGAAACAACTGTATTACAATTATAAAATTATAATATTAGCTACAATTGAATAATTGATTAGTCCGATCACTTATTTATCCATGCTACATGCCTTTCTCTTAAATTCGATTCTAAACATGCCTAAACCTTCAATTTACGTATTTTCTATTAAAATATTTTCTAAAAATTTACTTTATTCTTTGATTATTTGCTTAATTACTCTTTAAATAGTAGCTTAAAACTTGCTGGTTGAATGTTTTGTCAATATCTATTGATTAGTAGAATAACAAAAAAATATTAGAGGTTTTTAATTCATTTCTTGAGAAAATTATTTGTGAAAATATGAACTTGAGATTATAAAGATGGAAGATTACCACATTAACAAAAAAAACATCAAGCCAAAAGACCAAAAAAAAGCAAACTAAATATGTAAATTCAAGAGTTTAGGAACTGTTTTGAGATAACATCGGACTTACATATTTTATGATGAAAATTTGATTGATAATTGTATTTTTATATTAAAAAATATGTTGCTTAAGGACATTTTTCTAGATAATGTAATGACTAGATTTATTTAGGGTTCTTAATTTATGTTGAATCTTTATTTAAAAATTTTGAAGTAACATTTGGTTAACATAATGTCTAATAAGGAAATTATAAAACAAAAAAGACAAAAAAAAAATTTCTCTTGGATTAATCGGTGTCATTTGTACGACTCCACACCATATATGCACTAAATGTAATACCTTCAAGTTTATTTCTGATATAAAAATACTTTTTAGCCGTCGCATACTACTTTATTCTGAATTTATAAATGAAGATGACTCACCATTTCAATCATTCGGAGCTCACTTTCAATTAAATATCCCATAACTTGTAATTAATCTTATCCTCTTAGTTTCGTCTGATTTAATTAATCACTTTTATTGTTCATATAGTTATTGTTAATTACTTAGTTTCTTGTCTACACTCATAATCTCGAAAATATTTCAATTGTTAGGCCGGTGGATTGGCACTAATTAGTGGTGGTCTTTAATCTTTTGGGTCCATGGTCGGTGCCTCCAACTATTCTCTATACATATAAATATAATTCAATTTGTGGTTGTTTAAAATGATTAAAAAAAACAGATTAAAGAAACAATAGGTCTTATTTTATTTACACTTTATTTTTTTTCAAATTTGGACACTATATAACCTATGTTGAAGGACTAGCTAGGAACTCGCAAGCTTAAGTTTTAAGCAAGTAATCATATAATTCTTTAAAGTTTTCGAGTGCATAACCTTAAAACCGTTTGGAAAATGGTGAAGTTGGCATTTGGTGATTTTGGTGATTCGTTTAGTGCTGGCTCCATCAAGTCTTACTTGGCGGAGTTCATCGCCACACTTCTTTTTGTGTTTGCGGGTGTTGGGTCAGCTATCGCTTATGGTTAGTTTTGTTTGATGCAAACAAGTTGTGCATATGAAGTTACATGCTTAGATATATCATTTTATGTAATCTAATAACTTGATCTTGGTGCATCTAAGAAACTATTCTCTAAACCAATATTTAATTTAATAGATTTGCTAATTTTGGTGTTAACATATATAAACCAATTAATACAAGGCATAGTTTTTTTCGTAACAAATTCAAATTATTATAACATGAATAATATTTTGAAACTTTGCAGGTAAGCTTACAGCTGATGCAGCGTTAGACCCTGCTGGTCTAGTAGCTATCGCTATAGCTCATGGTCTTGCATTATTTGTTGGAGTCTCAATGGCTGCCAACATATCAGGTGGCCATTTGAATCCAGCCGTCACCTTTGGATTGGCAGTCGGTGGCAATATTACTATTCTAACCGGGTTATTTTATTGGATTGCCCAATTGCTTGGTGCCACTGTTGCTTCATTCCTTCTTCAATTTGTCACCGGCGGATTGGTACAGCTCATATTCCTTTAAGAAACTTGTTAATTAATTATGTTTTGTTTTGTTCACTGCAACCTGTTTCATATCAAAATACTGAATATGGGTTGTCTTGTTATTTGGTAGTCTGTTCCAACCCATGGAGTTGCTGATGGCTTGAGTGCTATCCAAGGAGTAGTGTTTGAGATTATCATAACATTTGCTCTAGTTTACACCGTTTATGCAACCGCGGCTGATCCTTTTTAAAAAGGGATCACTTGGAACCATTGCACCTATGGCAATTGGGTTCATTGTTGGAGCTAACATCTTGCTTGGCCGCTGGCCCATTCAGTGGTGGTTCAATGAACCCTGCTCGTTCTTTTGGACCGGCTGTAGCTAGTGGAGACTTCTCGCAAATCTGGATTTACTGGGTTGGACCACTTATCGGTGGTGGTCTAGCTGGGCTTATCTACGGTGATGTGTTCATTGGATCACATACTCCACTCCCCGCCTCAGAAGACTATGCTTAAGAAGCTTAAATCGTTCTTTTTCTGTCTTCAATTGTATTTCATGCTTCTTTTAAGCTTGAAAGTGTGACATCTTCTTTGTTTGGGGGATTTGAGAACTATGGATGGTAAGGTTTGGTTTTGATGAGATACTAACATATCTCAATCATATTTAACCACCTCATGATCTCAAATTACTGCTTTTATCTTTCTTTGGTAAATTTTAAGGTTGTAGTCTTGAGATGTGAATAACAAGTGTTTATATCTCCTTTTGAAACTTAAGTTCTCAGCAGCAAATACCAACTCTAAATCATTACATATAACCAACACAAAGTTATCAATACTGTCCAAACCATCCAAATCTCCCACACGAAACTCTAAACTGGAGAATCCTAAAAAATAAACAATACGAAAACAAAATTTTCTATTTGCAAAAAGTTCTCTAGGATTCTGGTAAGCTTATACACTATGAATATTAGCTATAAACCATTATAGAGGTGCGAGTGCAGAGTTTAAGAGGCAACTTTGAACTGCATTTACCTGTGAATAGGCTGATTTGAGTAATCTTTTGTGTAATGGGCCAATTTCATAAAATTGATATAACAAACTAAAATGGAAACAAGTTAAACACCTTGCAAGTAAGCCTACTGTAATCAAATGCATAAAACCTTCAAAGCTTACTTTTATGTAAATATAAAAGATTATTATCGTAATAGCGTAGCTTTCTTGATGATATAGTACTCTAAATATTAACAAATTTGAAAAGATAAAGATAAGAGTTGTTTGTGGGTAGACATGACCCGGCCTGACCCAACCCAACCCAAGCGTCAAAACATACCATTATGACCCAAACCCATTTGACCTGGGTTTTGCACCTTCAAAACCTGGTGTGTAAATTATATAGTGACCTTCTGATTGCTGATGTATGGAGGTTAAAAGACAACTGTCATGTTATCTTCACAGGGTAGAACACGCAGCTCACACTAGGATTTCATTGCTTTTGAAAGGCATTGATTCTCAAGAATCTATGATTATTGTACAAAACTCAGCGCATTATTCGTGTGTGCAAAACTCTCAACCTGCAATAAATCTAATTCACATTTTTGCCCTATGTTTTGTTAAGGATGCATTTGAGCAAGTATTCTGTCAGTATTTCAAAAAAAACAAAACAGCAATAACCAATATTGGAGGTACCAAATAGTTCAAACAAGCATATTTACCATCATTAAGCTCCTCTGTAACAAAGTGGCTTATTGCACCAATCAACTTCACACCAGCCTTGAATTCCTGCAACACCTAATTAAAAACTAGAAGAGATTATTATACTTCATACTCTCTTGATGCTTTGTATGATTTAAGAAAATAAAGACAAATGAAAAACTAAACCTGCCTAGAAGGATTCCCACCTTTAAATGATGACAATAAGCCATGATGATTGTTGATTTTATCTTTTGCATATCTATTCAAAATTAAATCTTTTATATAACACCTGCTTACAGAGATGTATTTCTCGTTTCAGCCATTACTTGATGAATATATTGCACTTTCCTCTAATTTATGTTTTTAATGCATAAAATGCCTAACTTTAATTATTATTGAAATACTCTAATTTTTGGAATTGTATTTGATGCAGTAATCATTTACTAGAATAAGTAGAAACTTTGGCCAAAAAGTGTTTTAGTTCATCCAAATCGAAAAAGGTTACTCCTTTTTACCAAATCCTAATGTTAACCCGATACCAACCCGACTAACCAATTCATTTTAGCCAAATCTCATTCTTACGGTGTAGCAAGTAATTATCAAGGTTACCTGCATATATATAGCAAGGACTAGAAAATCTGTATCTTGAACCACTTGCAGTATCTCAACTTCTCTTTTATTTTCTTTGCTGTGAATAGAGAGTGATATGAAATCTTATGCCTTCTCTTTTATTTTCTTTGCTGTGAATAGAGAGTGATATGAAATCTTATGCATTAAAAGGAAACTAATCACATGGGAATTGGGAAGCCTATTATGTTTACTGTTCAAATACTCTTCTCCAATGATGATATAAGTATAGTCAATAACAAAATAACTCCCATATTTCACCTAATGATTGAACTTATATCAATTGGAAGTTTTCCAGCTTGCTTTGCTGCTGCAAATACAAGACAAAGGTCCTGCAGAAAATAAATGAACAGTTGCATAAAGTTTAGCTGAGGACCATATAAAAGATTATGCCAATTACAAAGACTTGTTAGCAGTGACGAGTCCATAAATTTATTTCATGGGGGTAGGACTTTTTTAGGGTCCTATTGTTTATCGTTAACTATATACATTTTGGTTCTAATCAGGTTAAGTTAGGTTGATGTGGTCAATAATAAAAAAGATAAATCAACAACTCACACTCTTTAGTTCTACTTTAAATTACTCTTTTAAATTACACTTTTTTATCTATTTTGCTCTTTTGTTATTATTTTTATTGGTACTTAATGAGTGGAATTTATCAATGGACTCTTTAGAACCGCTACATGATATACTTCAGGATCGAAGAGGCTGCATGTTCCAACGTCATAACGAATCTAGATTCTAAGTTTGCGAGGTTTAATTGATAAGGAGCTTTGGATTTTAATCATCACACCTTGCGTTCAATTGTTAAGAAAGTTTTGATTGCAAAACAGAACAACAATAATCGTTGACATGTCTTTATCATACCATGAAAAGAGTGAAGAAATACTTGGTTTGGAAGTAATGTAGTTAAGTGCGATTGATGCATTAATGTATATTATAAATATAATCAATCTTCACATTATATTCGTTGTACAAGTGCTAGCGGAATATAACTCAAATACAACATGTTATGCTCTTTTTTCCGTCGCTAAGTTTTTCCAGCCCATTAGTTTTTCTTAGTAAAGGTTAAAAAAAAAACACATTTGATCCAGTAGCATCAATATATCTTATAGGCCCTCGATTACTAGCTTAACATTATCCTAAAACATGTTGTTAATTGCTTAAAATAAACGGTAAGATATTATATGGGGGACACTAGACATAAGATTATTTTATGAGAAAAATACAAGATTTTTAACTAACTGATTACGCTAATGGGGGAATACTTATTAGACACGCGTAGAACTCAACATCCAACTCGCATGATTACCAATGAGACGAGATATTCAAGAAGAGTATTAATTAGGGGCACGGAGTGGACATGGAGAGAATCGGGGAGTTACCCAGGAAAAACTGGGGTCGATCGAGAACACCGCACTCTCGGTAGCATGGAGCTAACACTCGGTGAATTTTCACCGGGATTCACTTGTGCATAACCTAACCATTTTTTTCAAAAAAATAGGAAAACAGAGAAACTAGGATGCCACCATGTAGAATGGGGAAAAATTAGAAAAACTAAAGTGGGGAAAATATGAAAAATTAGAAAAACTAAAGTGGGGAAAATAGGAAAAATTAGAAAAACTAAAGTGGGGAAAATAGGAAAATCTGATGTGACTAAAGTGGGGAATATGTCACATGGGGAAAATGAGAAAATGGGATGGTTGTCAGTGTAGAGTCGATAAAAGAAGCCCGACTATGCTACATGGAGATAACTGATAAGTATGATGCAACAATCAAAATCAAAGACAACTATATCCAGGATAAGTCAAAACGTTATAAATAAGATTGATGTATGTTGACTTAAAGACGTGTATTTGTTTGAGGGGGAATATTATACACGATATACTCTTTTTTTCCTAACTATATTTCCTTCCAATTGATTTTCTTAATAAGATTTAAAATGAAACAACGCACCTAATCCAATAGTATCAGTCTATTTTCTAGCTCCTAAAGTACCAAGTTAACATCATGTCCCGAATTATATTATTAATGATGTATAATATCTTTTTATTTTCTAGCTCCTAAAATACCAAGTTAACATCATGTTGAATTATATTACTAATAGCATCTAATAAACGATAATATGTCTAAAGGTGAGTGTTATAAAACTTGTTTTTAACATACTTAACAAAAACATTATAACTCGAGTTAGATATTAGGGCGAATATGGTGTAATTGGGTTCAGCTCACAAGTTGGAGGGGTAGGCGGGTAACACCTCCGCCAACCCACTAGGTTTAATTCACAAGCCCATTGAAACCACACCTCATATAGCCATAATTTTTCTTAAACGTTGAAGGTGGGGACAATTTTTTTTTTTGGGGGGGGGGGGATTTTAATTACCACAACATACACCCCACTCCTATAATTTTTAAAAAGAAGTCATAATAGGCATCTCCTCTTCGAGTACCGACTATTCACTTCTGCAAAGCAACGATAACGATTTACAATTTCTTGCATTAGTTGCCGCTGGCGTTATAGCATAAGAAGAAGAACCGGATATGATATCTTTGGGCTGATCTAACTGAGTATATTGGCCGCCTAGAGCATGTGAGTCACCTAGATGTCAAGTAGTTGTTTGTTTGTTTTAGTAACCTTTAAATTCTATTTTAAAATTACCAATAAAAGTATGTTTTGATATTTTTTCATTAAAAATATGATGGGTTTAAAGGGTAAAAAAAATAATTCCCCTTTATATTAGGTAAAAAAAAGTTCAGTTTTGGGTTGCAATAAGACGGAGTGATTGAGTTTAGGTTGTTTAAAATATAATGCCTCACCACCCTTATAGAGTCGATATAACTTTATATATATGGTGGCGAAAATATAATAAAATGGGTCAGTTAACAAGAACCCCCTCAATTTAAATAATCACCACCTCCACCTTATATGCGTCGTATAGCACCATACGACGCATATAAAGGTTGTAACCCATCAGCCCAAAAAGTGAGATTAACGCATTAGAAAGAGAGAGATGGTGGTTTGGGTTGGAGAAGGATATATGGTAACATTGGTAACGTCCAAGTATTGAAGAAAGAGAGCATGGCGAACCGTTACGAAAACCAGAAGCTAAACAAAGTGAAAAACAGTCTAGAACCAAACATTGGTTAAGCATATCTCGAACTAAATAAAGAGTTATAGAACCCTAATATATAAAAAATGTTGTGCATGAAGTGTTAGAAGACACTAGCTAGGTTAAGGAGATTTAAATGTTAGAGTTGAATAAGATCTTCATATAAAGGATAGAGACTAGGTTACAACTCGTTGGGGTAGTATGTGTATGTTGTGTTTGAAGATTACGACGCAATGATGTTTGGATTATGTTTGTATTGTTAAATGTTTTAATTCAGTGTAGATTGTGCTCATGAATGTTAAATCATCATGATATAGCAAGTTGTGCCTATGAATTGGGATATGACAGGGGTAAAAAAATATTTCCTTACGTATAAGGTGCCATTTTGTAACTATACACGGCGTATGGTTCTATATTTCACGTATGAGTTATTTTTTTCCAAAACAACCAACATTTTGATCACCTTTACACCTCTTTGTGGCGTAGAGTGCTATATGTGGGTACACATATACGAGACATATAGCCTTTTTAGAATCCTCTCCCTCTTCTTCATAAATTATTTTTAAATATATACGTTACGGACAAAACAAGTATAGATAAATAGAGAAATGTAACACTCGAATAAACTAATAAATTTAAAATTATTACAATATTTCAATTAAAATAAATTGATATAATCCGGGGTTCGTCTGATACTATTTATTATCGTGTTATGCTGTAAAATTTGAAGCTTATACATAACTTCCCATTATGCTGCAGGTACGTCTCGAAAGAAGCCAAAAATTATCAATGTAGACATTAGATTATCTCAATCTAACTTAATATAGGCAAAATAGTTATTGTTTACATGAGCAAACGACATAACATGATGGGGTATCAAAATTGTCAAACCAACCCATTTGGAGAATAACATTTCGCAACTTTTATTGCTTAAAAAGTGAACAATGACACTAAACATTTGAGCAATCATGATTCCCATGTGTGGCATTATCAGCCAATGTTGTTTAGGTGCATGTTCTACTTCCAGTTAATTTATGGTGTGACGTGACTCATCATATTGTTTGTTGAACAAATTGTCAAAAGCTTCTCTATATTCTGCTTCGTGTTCGTCCAATACTTTTAAAGTTGTTACCGCACAAAAACTCAATTTGTTTCATGAAATCCTAAACCCAAAGCTACATATCAAAAATCACAATTACCATTGGGTTGGACATCGTATATATGTGAGATGTATTGATGAAACATAGATGAAATCCAATTCTTTAGATTGTTAATATTCTTTAGGTGTTAATCCCCCATAATTGTTAAAAATTCAGTATAATTTATGATATCCCAAGAACATCATATGTTCCTTTTTTTTACTTAAGAAGACGTTGGACAACAATGTTACATGTTGGGCTTCTGTGGTTTCACGTCTGAGCTTGTTCTTCCAGTAACGTGTGACCTTATAAACGAGCTATGCCTCGGCATGTCACATGTGCTTTGTGATGAATGTTGCTTCCAACGTTGAACCTTCAACATTGGTCGCTTGTGAATATCTATTTCAACCACTGAGTCTTTCTTGTTAGATTTGCATAGATACAACTACTTTGATTTTTTCCACCATACTAAATTTTAATACCAGTAGGTAGTTTTATAATTTGTTGCTTCAAGCGTTATATCTCTTCTTCAGCATCAAGTTCTTTGTCCACTAGAAATGATGGTTTAAGTTTATCAAGTTTCATCCAAAAGACGTCAACCGCATCTAGTGGGATTTTGGTACCTACATTAAAATTGATAGTCAACAAATTTTCAATTCATAATTTGTTACTGGATAGGTCGTAGGTTGTTGGGGATTTGATTCTTTATTGTTGACAATATGTTACGGGGCTCCATGTTCTTCTCAATTGGCATTTCCACCAGATTGTATTTGTTTTGCAAAAACCTTCTTATAAATGGGTGCCCTTCCATATGTTCAGTGCGATCATGATTGTGTTCATTATTTCTTACCTCTAATTATCATGAACGATGATTTCTGTCATATATTCCTACCAGTGTCAATAAACGTTTGATTTTTTTTGTTGCTAGACCATCTAAGGGTGGTTGTACTCTAGTGTTCGTCACGACGATCATAGATAAGTCATACCTTCACAACCTAGCCATCTTTTTTCTTTGATTTTTAGCTAACAATAACGTAACCATTGTCACATGCCTACTAATTGCCCCACTGTTAGGTCTGATGAGGCTGGTGCAACGAAAACCCAATACTTAGCTTTATTTTGGAACATCTATAATGGACTTCCAAAGACAATGATGCATTTTCGAAGTCAAGTCAAAAGTCTTCCGAAGCCAAGCAAGAAGAACTTCCAAAGAGAGTTACTCTTCGGAAGTACCATGAAGACCAAGATTGGAAGCCGTTGATTCTGAAGAAGTTGTTTCTTCCGAAGCTAAAGTGACTTCGGAAGACTTCATGTCTTCCGAAGTACACTTACCTTCGGAAGAACCAACTGTGACTAGTGGATAAAAGTAAGGTACCTGTCAGTATAGTCAACTACTTTACTGACAGACTGCATGGAGCTTCTCCATTCGGGTATATTTGACCTTACTTTATCCACTGTTCATCCATCTTAGATTAGTACAGTCACCATACTTAGTTGGTGAAAAAAGGTAAGTCATGGACTTGTCATGACCATCTAATTCTAGGATAATACTTTATCTTAGTTAACATA
>BJCN01155135.1:691-12105 GCA_018326445.1 Flaveria brownii
TTATTTCGGGTTTATTTGTGTTTGGCTGTAGCCCATAACAGGTTTCCATAGAGTTTATTTTCTATATATCGAGGGTTTCTATTCATAAGGATTTCATTTTGGTTAATTGACACTGGCCAAGTAGTTATTGGATTAAATTTAACTTTTGACCCAATGGTCTCAAGTGAACCCTAGACCCAACTAAAATAACTCGGTTAGTTAGTTATGGCAGTTGTGTTAACACCGTAGTAGTTACCGTTAAATTATGTGTATAAATACTCTAGATCATTGTCATTTGTACATACACTTTTTACATAATCATATTTGCATTCTCTCTCTGTTCTTGGCTTACGATCTTATATCATCTATTCATTTACAATCAAAACCCCTACAGTAGTGCATGTAGTGGCGGAGCTTGAACCAAAGCTTAGGAGGGTGTTAACGAAAGTAAACTATTTTAGGAGGAAGGGGACTCTATATTTGTTAAAAAAATTCACTATTGGACTCTATATTTGTCAATAAATAGGTAAATTCTTATCGACTTATAATCAATGAAGTCTTGCGTCTGTCAAGCGTGATTTCCTCGATGAAAGCCTGCAAAAGTGGTAAAAACTGAAACCCATCATTGAAGCAAGCACAAACCCCAACAAGAAGCCATCTTTGTCATGAAAACCCTTTTCATACTCCTCAATAGTCTATGAGAACTTTTAGATTAATTAAATTTCCTATTAGCAGTTGACTTGTGACCACTTGTGGAAAAACATTTTTAAGTTTTTGGACTTATTATAGATTTCACACATTGAAAAAAAATTATTTTTGTTGATATTAATTATTTTAAGAACATATAATACTTGTTTAGAGCCCAAGTCTACTTTGCCACAACTTAACGGATGTTGAAAAATAAAACACATAACTGCTACAAGCAAGAAAATGTCCTTCACTCATAGAATCTACTACACAAAGTCTACTTAACTCTCCACTAGTCTTCATTAGTTTAGTCTTCACTAGTTTCTATTTCAATAAATCTTTAACATGGCAATGAGATTCAGTGAGTAGAAAAATATAACTTATTCTCTTTAGCTATTCTATTAACCAAGGTTAGGTTTAGTAAAGAGTCAGGTAGATTTCAAAATATACATATTACATAAGTAAAATGATTAAATATGTAATTATTTAGTTTGGTTATCCGCTTAAATGTAAATTATATTCTTTTTATTGTTTCTTTAAATCCCACAATTTATAGCATGTTTTTAACATATAGCTAATAAAAACATATTTTATAACAAGATTACTAGTGTATATTTTGGATTTAAATGAGAAACAAGGCAACCAAAAATTTTGACTTAGAGAAGGCTTCGATCTAATAAAAGGTTAATATTGAGATCTATCTCATAACACAAATGATTATGTATGATTAATCAGGCAAGCAACATTTAATACAAACTAACTCCACATAAACAATGGAAACCTCCCCCCTTTTTCCAAAACATAAGCGTCTAGTAGTGTTAACTAGATGCCTATGTTTCCCATTCAACAATCCCATATTGTTGAGAAGTGTAGGTAAAAGATATTTGCAGCAACACACGTCAGCTTGTTTGTTTTAAAGAGAGAAATAGTTCAATAATTTGAAACACTTAATTTTTGTTATTTAAGAGAAATAATCAATTTTCGAGAATAGTCATCAAATAGTGTTAAGAAATACTTACATTTTGAGTTTGTTTAGACCTATGATAGATTTCACACGTTAAGAAAACTTTCTTTTTGTTAATATTAATTTATTTTAAGAACATATAAGACTTGTTCTCAAGTGTGCCCAAGTCTACTTTGCCACCATTTAACGAATGCTGAAAAATTAAACACATTGCTACTATAAGCAAGAAAATGACCTTCACTCATAATATCTACTACAGAAAGTCCACGTAATTTCTACTAGTCTTCAATGGTTACTATCATAATAAGTTTTTATTGTAGCAATGACGTTCAATGACCAAGAAGTTTAAATTTCTTTTTCTAGCTATTTTAATAACGAGGATTTAATCAATAGTTAGGTATAACCAGAACATCTTCGAGTATAATGTCTTTGGCTACTTTAAGATTACCAATTTTCTTGATTTGTGCTTTTGCTCCATAAGGGTCACCAACACTTAAGTTTTTGTCAGATACATCAAGGCTATTGATTATGTTTCTATCATTAATACTAATTACTGATTTGCTACAAAATCCATTTCTCATATATTAGATTTATTTATTTTGTCAGATTCACCAAGACGGTAAATTAAAGCTACCAAATTATACTCCCATCTCATTAAAGATCTTATAGTACAGATTTAGCGGACATATGTTGATTAAAAGAAGAAAAAAATCAACACTCAACAAAAAAGAGTAAATATCAAGATAAAAAATAATCAAAATTAGTGTTTATGACATAATATTCCCTAAATACCTATTTAAAACCCACTAGTTCATTTACTAGTGTATATGTTTTATGGTGTGAGTTTACCACCCGAGGAGGATCTCTCCTATGGGTGGGATTGTTCTTCATTGATTTATATATGATTTCAAGTTCATAAGACTTTTCTAATTTGTTTATTGAAATTAATGAAATCATATTACTAATATATAATTATCTCATCTGTTATTGGATTCACACTAACACCCATATCAATATTGATTGTTTGATATAATAGATCCTATCCAGGCCCTCAAATTTGATGATTTGATTTAACAAAATGATATCAGAGCTGGTGGTTGCTAGATTTATTTATGTTTTCTAATCTAAAATCCATTTTGAGATGTCAAAAATAATAACAAAGAGAATGAAGAAGAAATTAAGAAAAACCATCTGTTTATCATTAATTTAAAGATAAACGACAAGATCTATTCTAATTTGGTACAATATGAGGATAGTTAATCCGTTCTATGACTATCACCTTAAAGTTTAGAGCAATTAAACAGCTTATTATTAAATAAATGAAGAAATAGTTGAGTTCGACACACATGCTCAACATAATTTCAAAAAATCAATCAAACAACGAGAAATTGATGTTATGATTGTATTAATAATCAAGGACTGAAGATAATTCATCAAAGGATGTAATCATGTAAGTGATGTTTTTTAGAATTTGAATGTTTCAGCTTCAAATTATGACCGTAGCGCATAGTTTTTGGTTTTCGTAATTCTAGTACTATTGATCTTCGCACCTAGAATTGGTTCAAGTGTCAACAAAGGCCGTGTTAACATATGATCCGAATTAATGCGTCAATGTAATGCAGATGCTTAAATACAACCAATGCCCGTGATATGAACTACAATCCGATGGAGGTAAAGGTGTCTGAATTACATGTGTGTTGCAGATGGGTGATCAAGTGTAATATAACCAAGTACATGATGATGCGGATGCTCAAGAGGTCCAATACGAATCGGTGTAGCATGTAATGCAGATTTTGGAATCCAATGAAGATGGAACAATAGCCGATGCGAATACATGTATGCAACGTAAACACATGATGTTCAATACGGATGGGTATATGTGTTGTAAATGCACAATCATTATAGGTGAACTAATTCAAACATAAGGGTTGCTAAGCTGAACCTACATAGCTGATGCATGTGAGAAAGATCATGCAATCCAAATTACATAATATTTAAAAAGCAACTCAAAGGAAAAGGTTTTTTTTGTGTGTTTCTAGTTTGGCCATTGCAGTTGTAGTTTTTTTATTACCATATAACCCATCTTTCAGTATACGGGTAGAGAGAAAGACGGGGTTACTTTGTTCCCCACCATCATTTCCTCTTTTCCGGCGGCGACAGGAGGTTAAGTGATGGTTTGCATGTTGATTATGCAGCCAGCTGATTACCCCTTCTGAGGGTTTGGGTTCTGTCTATTCCTCGTTTGATGGTAGAGAGATAGAGATAGAGAGAGGTGGTCTGGCTGTCGCCGCGTACCTCCGACGCCTTCGTTAAATGGTAGAGAGAGATGGGTTGCTTGGCTGCCGCTAGCACCTACCTCCCCCGCCTTTATAGGCCGTTTACTTCAGATTTATGGATCAAGAGAGATAGAGAAAAGGTGGGGTGGGGTGGCAATGGCGGTGGGCTTTGGCGGAGGAGGCGGTGACGATTATGCCTCCGGGAAATCTTCAGTTCGAGGCGTCAATCGACCACCGCCGGTAGTCTTCACCGACCGCCTTTGGTGGCGTTTGGGCCGCAATGATATTGACTGGTGATTGCAATTATTGTCGTCGTCGTGCGTTTCTGAATCGGCTTACCGATAGGCCATTGTTTGCTCGAAAGCTTGTGTTATTTGTTGCTAAGTTTTAAATATGTTGTTGCTGTAGGTTCTTGGTTAAAACCCTTGATTTTTTGGTTGGCTTTGTCATCTTGAATGGATGACTAATGGTGTTTTTAAAATTTACTGGTTTTAAGCATTGTTTTTTGGTTGTTTAATGCGTTGTTATTGGATCTATTGTGTATTGGCTTGTTTATTGTTCTCTGTTCTTGCGTTTAAACTTTTGCTAATGATGTTTGTTGGGAATAGTGGCTGTAATTTGGGTTTTATGCTATAATTTCCTCACGAGATCTTTGATCAGCCCTTTTTTGGGGTTCATGTTCATCTAACATAGTTAGTTGTTGGATTCTGTAAGGATGAGCCTCCTTTAACATATTTGTTAGCCAATTTTTATATAAATTGTTATTATTTTACGGGTTATGTCCTGAGCTTTAACAGTAGTGAATAGTTTAAACAAAAGGTTATAAATCGCATGACGCTTTAACTTTGGCATGGCAGGATTAGAGGATGGTTGGTTTGTACGTGCAACTCACCTTCTGCCATGGTTGAGCCTGTGTCTTTATTTTTTTTTTAATGCGGACGTTTATGATGAGTTTACAACATAGTGTGCGCGTTTATCGAAATGTCGCTTTAAACTGGATATGATTACAACGCGTTACACTATGAGATATTATGATCATTGGATTACATGTGTTTATTAGAGCCTTGCTTTGACACAATTATCAAGTGCGCAACACTTGCATGCGATCAACCCTAGTTGATTTTATTTAGCATCTCGTCTAATTATTTCTTGTTTTCTTAAGAAATCAATATTGATTTTAGTTTATTATTAACCAAAAATAATTGTTCATCTCCAATCGAACATAAACTAATATGATTGATTATTGGAAAAGCTAAACCTATTAGTTTTCGGTAAGTTGTTTTAATTAATATGTTTTTGCCTCAATTATGGGTTGGTTAGTCATATTAGTGCTTTCCTGCTAGTTTAGGCTGTAAGATTTTATCTTAAAGGCTGATGCTAACCAGAGATCTCTCAGCATGCACTAAAGTATAAGGAAGTTACTTCAAAATATTTGATGATGCAAAAAGAAAAATAACTAAGTATCAAATCTTCCGAAGCCAAAGAGAGAAATCTTCCGAAGCCAAAAGTGGAGTGTTCTGATGGTTGAAGACAAAGCCTTTCAAAACATAAAGACTGAACTCTTCCAAAGACAGAGAAGACATGCTTTTCTAACATAATTTTTGCAGGATCAATGTTGGTCTCTCAACACAATATTTTCTCTCAAACTCACTAAGTTTCACTCTTGATGATGAAGAATCTCAAACTACGTTGATGATAATATACTAAGTTAATAACACAAGAAATGTTTTTTCAAGATATTTGTATATATTACTTGTCAACTCAGTCTTTACAAGACTCTTATAAAGCATGAATAATGAGTTTCATTGAGAAATTATATATACTACTATCTACATCCGGTTATACTTTGAAAACCAGCTGGAACTTACATATAAACAAATACTACATTGCTAGACATAAGGTATCTAAGATAAAATACTATCCTAGATTAGGTAGTCATGACGGGTCTATGACTTACCTTTTGTTACCTACTAAAGTTGGTAACTATACTAACTGATAAAGGTGAATAGTGAATAAAGTATGGTCAACTAAATGGGCGTGGGAAAACACCATGCAGTATATCAGACTCGTCAGTCAGACCATACTTATGTCCACTGGTCCATAGCTAGTTCTTTTGAAGTTAAAATGGCTTCAGAAGAATAAAGTCTTCCGAAACCATTTATACTTCGAAAGAGTTAACTTCTTCCAAGACATCAACTAGTATTCATGAGATTTTTCTTCGAAAGGCTTTTGTCTTGAATCTCCCAAGTGTTGTACTTTGGAAGGAGAGCTACTCAGTCTCAGAAGAATTAGTTCTTCCTTCAGAAGTTCTTCATCCTTAAGCTTCAGAAGATCTTTAACTTTGATTTGGAAGTGCATCTTTGTCTTTGGAAGCCTTTGCTCAGTTGCACTTAAAATCTTTTAAGTGTAGTTTGGGTTGCAGCCGCCTTATATGATCCAACAAACTCCCCCTAGGCTGATGCTACCAAAACTTCACTCTCCTCTTTTTCTCAAAACCTTCAGCACCAAGGAAAAAAGATACTTGTCAGTTTCTTTGTTCTTTCCAGAAGTAGTGCTAAGAAGCTTGTTCAAGTCATTGGTGCATAGGAGATCCAATTTGTTTTGGTGAATGACATGTACCCTTTGTTGTGGCCCTTTTAAGAGAGTTAACTGATGGGAATGATGGTCATATTCCCATCTAATTATGGACTCTGAAGTAGTACCTTGAATCATTTGATGGAATGATATTCCTTCAGTAGTGCACCCTCTTCTTTATCCGTTTTCCGCTTCAACTCCTCTTCAATTCTTGTCTTATTTATTAATTCAGCAAGATGAAGACCGTCTAGATGATTTCTGATATGATCAGTTTCTTAGGAGTTTAAGGGGTTGGAGAATGGCTTCTCCGCTAACTCAGTAATGTCAAACCTACTTGAGTGTAGCAGACATGGTGTGTCAAGTCTATTGACTTCACCATTCTCTCTTTCCATAACAAAGTTATCAGATGAGTCATCAAACCTCCACTGGATAATCTTTTTTCTAGGAATGAGGGGTTTGTTTGGCAGTTTAGCTCCTCTCCTGGTATCCAGTAGAGTCACCAGTCTTCTTCTCAGCTTCTTCTCTTCTTCTTTGAGGGAATCAGAGTTTGTGGCTAAGAGTTGAAGAGCTTGGTCTAGTGTTCCTCTGGGCAGATCAAGGAATGCATCTCTTGTGAGGGAACATGAAGAGCCATCAATGTATCTTATGGTTATGGACTCTTCCTCACAAGAGATATCGCTCAGGGTTGTGCAGTTGATGAGCTTTCATTTGATCTCGTTGAATTCTTCCAAGGTTAGAGGTTTAGATGGTTTAAAGGATGGCTTGGGTAGTTGTTAGGTTTTGGGTTTCAGGATGATTAGTGGTGGTGGTTGTTTAGTGGTAGTGGATGATGATGGGATTAGGGCTGATGGTGTAGGTTCAGGCGTGTAGGGTTCGTTAGTGGGTTTGGTTTTGATGGGAAAGGGAAGAGGTGTGGGCTCAGGTTTTGATGGTTATGTTTTGGGCGTTAGGTTGGGTACCATCCTCTATACAGTTTGAGTTTGGTGCACCTCTTTCCTTCTTCCTAAGCTAATGTCAGCTTTGATATCACTGACATGTCGTTGTAGGGTCTTCTCTGACATGGGTCCTACTTTCATGCTAGTGAAGTCGTAGGCCCTAAGATAAGCCTTCATCCTGGCTTTCTCTCCCACCTTCTTGATAGCCGCAAGTCTGGCCTCCTCTTCCTTCTTCTTCTTTTCTTTCACCTTCTCTCTTGCAGCCTTCTTCCTCTCCTTGTTAATCTTATCTTATTCTTTGTTAAAAAGAAACAAGATCATCACATTTTCATGGGGAGCCAGCTCTTCGTAAGAATAGCCTCTTGAGCATAAGAAGACTATCCTCTGCACCCTTTGCTTGTGCTCATCTTCTTCCTTCTTCCTCCTCTTCTCTTCTTCCTCGGCCAATGTTAGAATATTTGAAGATGATACTTACCAAAACCTAAGTGCCAAATCTCATGATGATTACCAAAACCGACACAGTGAAAATATGCTAAAGGTATGATCAAAATGAAGAAAATCAACCAAAGTCAAACTTGGTCAAACTTGGTCAACCGTGGTCAAAGTCAACAGTCAACATCAGCGGTCGTCCCGAATGACGTCAGCACCCGGCAGTCACGCATCAGCAACAAAGAATTTATCAGACTTAGAACTATATTTATGTAATCATTTTGTGCTTAAATGTAATATTTTCTTATTTTTGTAAAAAGTATAAATGACTAAGTGTAGTTATTTATACTCAATAGGAAATAAGAATAATAACCAAGAAGGGAGAATAAGGTTTTAGAGAGAAAAACACACACAAAAGGTGTAATCACTATCATGGGGAGAATTCAAGGTTGAGTGTGTGTGAGAAAGTGTTCTTGCAAACTCCTTTGAATTTCTCTAACACTGAGAGAATTCAACGTTGACTGTGTGTGAGATAGTTTTCTCACAAACTCCCTTGTAATCCTCTTGTATCAAACATATGAATGAATGAAATATTTCTGAATTTATGTTGTTGATTGTTCATCATTCATTCATCATCATCATACATATTCATCTATTGCATATATATCTTCACGAAATCATCAACGGATCTCTGAGATTCCGCATCACAGATCTGATAAATGGCAACAATACGATTGCAATATTCGATCCACACGTGTATCGGATTTCATCAGGTGGTATCAGAGCCTTGACACAATCAAACATTGATTTCGATCCTCTCATTCAACAAACATGATTTCAGTGGTTCATTAGCTTCATAACATACATTTTGAGCTTAAAATCATCACATCTTCTTCTTCTACATCATACATTCAACATATGTTCAAAACATGAGTTAATCTTCTGTTTTTGTTCATTGTGAAGAAGATTTTTATGTTTTTGTTGATTAGAAAACCTCTCAAATCATTAATACACTGTTTTGAAACAGAAACATTGCAAAATCACCGAAATCACATCGATTTCTACTGTTTTTCTCGATAAAACAGTACACGAGTACTGTTCTATTGATTTTCATCAAACAAATCACTCACCTAAATACATTGAAATCATTCATTGCGTTTAAATCATCATATTTGAGTTGTTTTACACTCAAAACAGATCATAAATCTGCTTAAAACAACAAACCGATTGTTGTTTTTGGCAAAGTTGTTTGCATAAAAACCCTGGGATAAACCCTAGTTTTTGATCAATCATAAACATTCACAATCTTCAGTGATTGTGTTTGTTTCTCATCAAAATCAAAGAAGAACATTATTCTTCTTTTGAATTTTTGAAAAAGTCACTTTTTGATTCAAAAAGTTAATTTTCTAAAATAGAACTTTTGTGTTTAGGGTTTTGCCTTTTTGACTTAAGGGTTTTGACCAAATTGACTGGTGTGACATTATTAAACGGAATATTCCTTGCTTTCACCAAGAAAAATTCTGTGACATCACCTCGGTCAAATTAATTGATTTAAATTAATTAATTTCCTTTATTCGGTAAAATTAATTAAAATCAAATTAATTAAAATCAAATTAATTAACAACCAATCCTAGTGACTTTAGGATAAATCAAATTTAGCACCAAGCTAAATATTTAAACAAATTTAACTTAAACCGTTTAGTTAACAAATTTAAACAAACATGTCTGACAAACTTTCAGGAACAAACAGTGGTCTCAAACCACCAAGACTGAAAAACAAAGTAGACTTCAAATAATGGAAGATTATGTTCCGTAACTGGATTATCTTTCAAGACCTGGATTTATGGACTTCTATAATCGAGGGACCATACATACCTGTAAACCTTGGTCCAGACTACAACACACAAAAACTAGTAAGTTTAAAGAACGTAGCTGGTGATGAATTGAAGAAGGTGAAAACAGACATGAAAGCATACAGTATTCTGGCAATGACATTGCCATTCGAAATCTTATCACGGGTTGAGAATTTCAAAACAACAAATGAAATGTGGAAAGTTCTTCACACAATGTGTGAAGGAAGTAATGAAATAAGGGAAATCAAGAAAGAAAAACTGAGAACCCAGTATGAAACTTTCCATCATGTTCAGGGAGAATCTATTCCCCAACAACTTCATAGATTTGTACAACTAGTGAATGAGATGATTATTTATGGTCTCAAATATGAATTTGCTGAAATAAACAAAAAGATGTTGCATACATTGCCTGAGAGTTGGACTCAGTCAGTGTCACTAATGAAAGCAACATTCGATCTGGGAGCACTATCATTGGATTCTCTAGTTGCTAAAGTGGAGGCACTAGAACTAGATGAAAAATCCAGAAATAACAACACCATCAGACATGTAGAAGCATACAAGTTCAAAGAACTACAACATACAAACAATGCTTTTCTAACAAGCACTAGTGAAGATGAAGATGAAGAATTCCTAGATACTAGTAAGACATCATTCTTCTCTACACTAGATTCATCCAATAACATATAAAAGTCTAAGAAGAGTGGTGTTCATGCTTCTCATGAAACAACTCCTCAAAGCAAACATAATCAACAGTATCATGATTCAAGCTCAAGCAAGCAACAACAAACAAAGCATCAAAACATACACAAGTTTGATAAGCCCATTGATGCTCTCACTATCATTCTTCAAAGTGAAGAGCAGAAGGCAGCTTATGCAGCCTTTTCAACTAGTTTTAAAGCTTATTTGGGTACAAATCTGACACCCTCTCAAATCATTCATCAAGATTTGGATGAACTTCCACCGGACATGGTTGAAGAAATGGATCTTCATTGGTCTATGACAATGATTGCATATAGATCAAAAAGGTTTCTACAAAGAAACAGAGGGCTGAGCATGGACAAGAAAACAAAGATTGGTTTTGATAAAACCAAGGTCAGATGCTACAATTGTCAATTATATGGATACTTTTCAAGTGAACGCCAACAACCGAGAGTTGACAGAAACAACAATCCAACACAAGCATCGAGCATCTACCATCCAAACAGACAGGTCCCACAACCAATCAGTATCCCTACTGCACCAACTCCACTTCAAATCACATAATACAATCCAAGTCAACAATCCAAATTATTTGCCATGATTATTAAGAAGGATGGTGAATATGACTGGAGCATGTATGAAGCTGAAATTCAATCCCCAGATCATGCTCTCATGGAAGATATTGAAGACAAAATTTCAGACATCCCGAAAGAGGTAAAGGATAATCTATGCATACAAGCATGCATAGATGAAGTCAATAGATACAGAGAACATGTAGATAAACTTTAATTTTAAATGAAAGTCTTAAACCAGAACTAAAAAAATATGGCATCAAAATACTTTCATTACAAAAAGATTTGGACAAATTAATGTCTGAAAAGTTAACACTTGCAGCTCAAGTTAAGCAACTTTCTGTATCATTGACTGAATCTAAAATAGTATAGGCTGAAACTGAAGTGAAACTTCAGAAGTTCCAGGTAAGAAAAAAGAAGTTTGAAGAACTTCTTGCTCAACAAAG
>BJCN01155137.1:0-10176 GCA_018326445.1 Flaveria brownii
AAGCAGACAAAGAAGAAGAAAGTGATAGATTCTGGAAGTGAAGTAGAAGAAAAATACTGCAAGTGGTGTGACATGTATAACCATAATACAGATGAATCTTACTATAGCAGTTATTGCTTCATATGCAACATGAACAATCACATGACTTCTGATTGTTACTTCAACAACCATTGTACTATTTGTAACAAGAATAATCATTCTACTCAAGAATGCTACTTCAACAAGAAGAACAAAACAAAAATACAAAGAAGCAACAATCTGAGAATAGTGAATCAAACTCTCAATTAAGTGACAACAAGGAAGATTCAAAGCAAAAGATGCAACAACTAAAATAGAAGGTTCAAAAGACAAAGAAGCCAACATCTGCTGATGACAAAACAAAGAAGAAGAAGGAGAAGCAACACTCTCAGAACAAGACACCTCATAAGAAGGTAGATTGAAAGGTGAATTCTTCTATGGTCACTTTGAAAGGGGTAATCAAGTATCACAATCAAAGACAAAAGATGTAGAAACCTTCTCTACTCAAGTATCAGCATCAAGTGCAAAGAACAAGAAACTCAAAGAAGAGGTGACAAATGGAGTTCTTGTTGAACAAGATCAAAGAGTTTCAAGTTCATCTTCAATAGAATCTTCCTCACTATAAACAAAACATAATGAACCAATTGAGTCTAAAACTAAACCTGAAACATCAACTCATTCATGAGGGAGTAATAATTTTAGACACCAATGGCAAGCCCAAGATCATTAAAGCTTGGGATCTATGCTCTAATTGATTTCATTATATGTGCAGGAACATCCATGTAGGACGGAAAACAAGTGGTTTGTTGACAGTGGTCGTTCCTGGCATTTGATAGGAAACTGTTCTCTCGTCTATGATTTCAAACATAAAAATGCTTCATAAGTGGCATTTGGTGGGGAAAAGAAGGGAGGTAAAATTTTTGGTCAAGGAATGGTAACAAATGGTGTACTTTAATTTGAGAAAGTAATTTTTTGTTAAAATTGACAATACAATTTACTAAGTGTTTCTCAAATTTGTGATCAAAGTTACACTACTTTATTTGATAACTCTTAATGTTATATTCTTAAGCCAAGTTTTCAAATTCCAGTAGATTGGATCCGTCTTAAAGCACCAAGAAAAGGAAACTCGTATATTTTGTGCATGAACAACACCTCAATAACAAGCAATGAAACAAGCCTGATTTCTAAGTCATCAGAAGATGAAGCTCAAATTTGTTATAGAAGGATGGTTCATTCAAACATGAAGAACATGAATAAGCTGGTTAAAAATGACTTAGTCATTGGCCTTCCCAAGAAAGAAATTTTATGTTCTACTCATTATTCATCATGTTATAAAGGAAAACAACATAGGGTGTCACATAAGTCCAAAAAATCAACATAAACACAACACCACTCAAAATGCTTCATCTAGATCTTTTTGGTCCAACCAATATGATGAGCATTGGTAAAAGGCAATATTGTTTGGCGATTGTTGATGATTTCACTAGATTCACCTGAGTCTTTTTCTTAAAACAAAAAAATGAAACATCATAAACATAATGGAGTTTATCACTAAGATAGAAAATCAACTTGATATGAAAATTAAAATCTTGAGAAGTGATAATGGATCTGAATTTGTTAATCATGATTTAGATTCCTTTTGCAGGAACAAAGGTATAGCCAGACAATTCAGTGCACCAAGAACTACACAACAAAATGGAGTTGTTGAACGAAGAAGTAGAACTCTAATTAAGTAGCAAGAACAACGCTATCTGAATCACATTTGCCAATAACATTTTGGGCTAAAGCAGTGAACATATCATGCACTGTTCAAAATAGGACATTAATTATAAAAGAACATAATAAAACAACATACGAGCTTTTATTTAAAAGAAAACCTTTCATAGGATATCTCATAGCTTTTGGGTGTCATGTGTCTATTTTAAACACCAAAGATCAATTAGGAAAGTTTACTGAAAAAGCCTATGATGGTTTCTTTGTTGGTTACTCATCAATATCTAAATCATATAGAGTTTACATCCACATCAAAACATTATAGAGGAAGCTCCTAATGTATCTTTTAAAGAATCCTTATTTCCAAAATCTGTAAAAGGATCATCTTGGCTGTTTGATATAGATGCATTAACAAATTCATTTAACACTAATTATTTGAATGTTGTTGGTTCTTCGGATACATGTTATACTTATGTACCTCCAAGCATGAGTGAAGTGCCATTAATTGTTGATCCTCCAAGACCACGACATTCTCAAACTTTAAGTGTTGCTGATCCTGGCCCTTCATCTCAAACAAGATATGGAAAGTCTGCTGAAAATGGAATGTCAACTTCAAAAGACGCAACTAATACATCAGTACAAGTTAACTCTGCATCCGCAGAAGTTACTAATGCATCTGGAGAATTGAACAATGCATCAGTAGAAGTTCCTTCTACATCTATTGATATTCCATCTACTTCCAGAGGTGATTTATTTCCTTCAACTGAAGTTCACAAACCATCAGGAGATTTTCCAAATACAGTGACAACATCAGCAGGTCAACAAACTACATCCATAGTTGTTGCTGTAACTTTCGCATAAGTTATTTTTACATCTGCGAAAACACAAACTCATGATGATGGTTATCATTCATCATCAGAAGAACAAAATGATGAAGATTTCAACTATTTTATTGATTCTCCATCTCAGCTGAATCCATCTCCATCAACCAATATCACGAACTTGGATTCATCCATTCCAGTTACATCAATTCTAGCATCAAGAATTTATAAGAATCATCCAATAGAAAACATTATTGGTTATTTTAATGAAAGAACCCCAAGAAGCCAAGGGGGAGCTGCCAACATCTTTCTTTTCTCTTGTTTTCTTTCATAAGTGGTTCCACCAACATCAGTACTGCATTAAAAGACAATAGTTGGATTGAAGCCATGTAAAAAGAACTTCAGCAATTCAGAAAGCAAAATGTTTGGAATCTTGTTGATCTTCCTGAAGGTCAATAACCAATTGGCATTAGGTGGCTTTTCAAGAACAAACTAGATGATAGAGGTATCATTATAAGAAAAAAAGCAAGGTTGATAGCACAAGGGTATACCCAAGAAGAAGGGATAGACTATGATGAAGTCTTTGTACCAGTTTCAAGGATTAAAGCTATTAGAGTCTTCTACAGGACTGGTTAAGGATGGTCGATACAATCAGTCTCACAATGAGGAGAGTGTTAGAACACTTAATAGTTCAAATAGGGAACCAGATTTAAGAACAAGATGCAAAGAACGCAAGTAAACTATGAGATAGAACTAAAGAACAAGATATATGGTTTTCAAGAATGGTGTATATTAATCTCAAGTTCTTTTACAAGAGTTACAATGCATATTTTTAATAAAATACAAGACCCTAAGATACTTTATACTCCATCCTACTACCGGATACACTTGGAAAGCCAGTTGGAACATTAAAAGACAACAAAATCAATATAGAGTCAAAAGGCAAATTGCCTTTTGACTAGTGAGTATGACATCCCATAGCTCACATCCTATTATATTATAAAAAGGATACAAGTACATAAAGTAGAAAGTTACAGACTCAAGACCTCAATATACAGTTGTAAAAGCATGGACCTTTTCACCAACTCATGCAAGTTGGTGAATCTTCAGAGTTGCAGCGGAAAGTGGTTCAGCTTTATGCAAAAGTACATCCGAGAAAGCATGTTCTTCTCTGTCTTCGAAAGAAATTAGTCTTCACTTCATTTGGCTTCGGAATACTTTGTCTTTAAAGCTACGAAAGACTTTTTCTTTAGCTTTGGAAGATTTGGTTTTGGCTTCGGAAGATTTTATACTTAGAATAATTCTTGTGCGGAGTATAAAGCTTCCAGAGCAACTTTGGCTTCGCAAGATTTTATACTTAGAATAATTCTTGTGTATAAAGCTTCTGGAGCAACTTCTACTTCGTACTGAGTGCATGCATGCAAGAAGACTTTGGTTGCTTTAGTTGCATCAGCCTTTATATAAAACCTTACAAACTCCCCCTACGCTGATGCTACCAAAATAGAGAAGATTGTTCATCAGTTGATAGTCCTCATTAGGATCAAGACCATTCCCTTCTTCATCATTTAGTCAGGATCCTTCAGACTCCTATAGTATCTTCTCATGTCATTGAGATTATGCAGAGGTAGATCAAGCATGTCTTGCCAGAAGTAGACATCTTGACCACCTTGATCTCCAATGACAAACCATCTGTCTGGATTAGTAGCAAAGGTCCAAGACAACATGTGTCTTCTAGCTGGAAGAGGTTATGCTTGAGTAGGAGTTGGTTGAGCAGCCTCTTGTTGCACTTCGTCAGGATGCTCTGACTCATCCTAAGGTCTGGAAGTGGATGCCTTTTTCTTCTTAGATACTCTCTTTATGGCTATCATTTTCTTCCTCATTGGAGAGTTTAACTGAGAGGGTTGGTCTTGAGTACTAGGTTATTCTATTATCCCTCTCCTAATTGGATCCACTTACCTCACAAGTTTAGAAGGAGAAGGAGTAGAACCCTGCTATAGAATAAAAGATAAGGTTGGCTAAGATGGAGCTGATGGTCCAAGTTGTGTTGTTGTGTGGTTCAACCTTAACCTCGACCTCAGGTGGAGCTTGGCTTGGTGGAGAATGCAAGTCCACAAGCTCCCCCTTTTTAATCTTCTGCTTGATCACTCTAATGTGCTCATCCATAGTAGATAGAGACATTGGACCAAGTCTCCTTTCAGAGAATCCATACAACTTCAAGAAGCTCATCATCCTCTGCCTGTCAGTAGACTTCTTTTGACTTTTTTGGATTCTTGACTTTGCAGCTTCTTCCCTCAATTTTATCTTAGGATCCATTTGTTTATTGATGAATTGTTGTCCCAACTACTTAAGATATTCAAATTCAACAAATTCATATGAGAGTGGAAGAAGTACAGATGCCTGATAGAGGCCTGTGGCACTTAGGTAGTTGATCATGTGTCTGTCAGCCTCCTTGTCTACCTGAGGTTGCTCAGTTGCCATATCCTCTCTCTCATGGCTTTTATGAACTGGGGAGAGAGTAGGAGCATGTTTGTGCAGCCTCTTTTGCCTTCTTTCTTCTTTCACTCTAAGGAGCAATTCTGCATCCTCTGCCTCCTTTTCTCCTTTATTAGCTCTAGGTCTGTCAGTTCATTTAGCTCTTCTAAGGGAAGAGAGATGAGTTTAATAATTTTGTAGTTCCTGGTTCCCAATTAGTTGAATCTAGCAGCCCTCAACTCATCATCTTGAGTGTTTGGCTTGGGGGCTGTCCTGATTGCTGCTTCGATGAAGCCTGAGGAACCAGTTGAACTCTCTCCCCTTAGCTTCATCTTCCTCTCTCTTTCCTCCTCCTCAATCTCCTCATAGGTCATTTTCCTCTTCCCTTTGTCACTCACAAGCCTTGGTGACTCAAGGTAGAGAGAGCTTTGGCCATTATTGCTTGGTTCAGCAGTTAAGCTATGGCTAGAGAGAGGTTCTGAAGCAACTTAACCAATTAGTGCCGCACTAAAGGTAAAGGATGTTGAAATAGTCGTTTCTATGACAATGCTTACAGGTTCTGTCAATGGCCCTTCAGTCAAGGTTTCCCCTTTGTTGCTAATCTTCGGTTACACCTCAACATCTAGTTGTTTAATGATATTTCCTGTTTGCATTTGCCTTCTTCTATGCCTTAACTCTTAAGCAATCCTGTCTTGAATTCTCTCAGCCAATATGTTAGCTTGCCTATGTGGAGTTTAGTTACCAAGTGGCATATTGACTAAAGAGAGACTGTCATAGAAGTTCAAGGTCTTAAAGTTGAAGACCTCTTGTTTTCCTTAAAATCGATGTAGTACTAGGGCTCTTCTATCAGCATCATACCTCCACCCATGTATTTCATTTGCGGCTCCATAGAGTGGGGATGATATTGCCCATGGAATACCCTCCTCAAATAGAGTTTGTATAAGAGAGTCTATTTCATTACGAATTTGAGGAGGTTGCTGAGTATGGATAATTACAAGTGAGGGGGGTGAATCCTCAATGTCCATACTCTAAGAAGGACTCCCAAGTTCTGTGATTATGACAACTTCCTCCCCCTTTTTGGTAGTATCACCCACTTGCATAGGTGAATTGGAGTTTAAGTCTATCACATCCTCAGGCTCTTATGTTCCTGGTTGAGTCATTCTAAAAGATCTCAGAGCTAGTTGCTCCTTGGATCAAAAATCTGAAGTTACTGATCATTGACCCTTCTTTGCAAGCTAGTCACTTGAGATTCTAAGTGAGTTACCTTGGAGACTAAATAAGTGCTAGTTTTGGATAGTTTTTTACACATTTAGTCTTAGATTCCCCTCATCTTCTGTAGAAGAATCACTGGGGGATGAGATAATTAGACCTAAGTCTTCTTCCTCATCACCAGGCTATTGTTCTTGGCTGCTGGATTTCCGCTGCTCACTGACAACATCAGTTAAAGTGTTAATAGGTTGGGTTACCATAATTGAGGTCATAATGATGTAATCACTTGTAGAAGTGAGAGCCTCTTCCATATGGATCTCCTAAACAGATTCTGGAAGATCCACCTCAGTGGGGGTGGATGATGTGTGCTAGATATGGGTGACATAGGAATACTCATCTCTCTTTGAGCAGGAAAAGAGAAAAGAGATTCATGATACTCACTGACTGTCGTATCCTCATCATCATAGAATTCAAGGCTGGGAATTAGCTGGTTTAGATCTAGAGGCTGGGATGGTAACTTTCCCCTGAAGGTTGTTCATTAGAGTGTTGACACTATGAGTGAAGGCTTAAGGCTTCTTGGGTTATGAGATCTTCAGTTTAAGCACGAGGAACCGCATGACTGATGATTTGTAAGATAGGAGTGGTTTGCTCCTCAAGAGAAGTGGGAGCTCCAGTGTCCACTTTCTCATGTATGGGTGGTGATATGGGGGCCCACATAAGTTGAATAGCTTTTGAAGGGGTTTGTTTGGATTTTCTTTGGTAGGTGATTGTTATTTGTGGCTGTGTGGGTCGTCTTGAAGTGGAAGGTGTGGGTTCAACACTAGATGGTGCTGCTAGGTTGTCATCTTGAGCAATGACCTCTAACATTTTTGGTACCAGGGCTGTTTCTACCCCTGAGAAGCCAACAATTGGCTTTCTTATAGTCTTGAAGATGTCGGGCTTCATCTGTCCTAATTTTAGAATATTGCCTGTTCCCCTCAACTGTGAGCCCAGTTCACATTTAAGAATGTCCTGGACATATCTAGGGAACATATAATATTCTAAGGAGTCTAAGTTTGCAAGTAAATTATTGTACAGAAAGTGTGAATACCTGAACTTGACCCCATGAACCATCCCATAGACTATGAAAGAGAGATCTTCTTAAATTTGGTCCATCTTCCATGTTTGTTAGATAAGCTGTGCATAGTGATATGGTGGAGGTACTTCCACTGAGAGTAAACCTTTCCTTTCTTGAAGGTTCTGGCTGAGAAGTCACCTTCATAGCCCATCTGCTCAAAGGAGTGATTTATAGCAGATTTTGGAAAGGACAATTCACCTTCTGCATCATCCAGCTGTAGATGAGAGTTTACGGAAGTGGAGTGATGAAGTTTGTTCTCCCCTACACTGTGGTAGACAGTGCCTTCTCCCCATCCATAGTGACCTCTTGGCAGGTCCTCCAAAAGTCCAAAAGTTTATCCTCATAGAGTGGAGGATCAACGGCGTGGGAGGTGAAGTAGTGAGATAGAGAAAGAAATCAGCAAACCTCTGAGAAACTTGGATATTTCTTAGAGTTTACAGAGCAACCTGATTGTGTTACATTTGAAAATGCATGGAAAATTCTGGTTGGTTTCTACGGTCAAGGTTGGCCATTTGAGGTAGTTTTGAGGTGAAGGAAGGTAAGAACAAAGGCGGTGAGTGGAAATTTAAGTTTAGAGAATTGCAGATGAAGAATATAGTGAAAAGGAACCATGGGGTATATTTATATGAAATGGACTAGAGACAAAGTTAATGCAAAAGAATAAACTTTGAAGTCCAAATGTCGGTCCCACATCTGAGAAAGTGCCAAAAAGGTAGTTTTTTTAGAAGTTGAAACTCTTTCGAAGGTAATTTATCTTCGGAAGTTTTGTGAAAACCTTCCAAAGCCAAATTTTGACTTAAGAATATATTCCTTACCTTAGTAAGAAATGGGTTCGGAAGAAAAATTACTTGAAGTATTTTCTCTTTAGAAGAGTATTTTGTTTTGAAAGATATTAAAACTTTAAAGTTTTATTCTTAAGGGGAATAAATATTCCGAGACATAATTGCGTTTGGAAGAAGTTTGTTTTCAAATGCATTTAAATGCTTAGAAGCATATTGGCTTCGGAAGAAATGTAATCATTTCTTCCGAAGGTAAATTTCTTCTAAGTAGTTATTTGATCTGAAGACTTAAAATTTTTTTGAAGGCAATGTTAATGTCTTCCAAAATAAAATTCACTTGGTAATTTTCAAAATGCTAAGGAATATCATTTGAAGAAGATTTTCTCCCAAGATAAACTAGGCTTATATAGATGACTGTCTAGACAACTTAGGACACAAAATTTCTTTTAGAAACAATATTGATAAAGTTTTAAGAAAATCTACTCAAGGTTAATCATCCCAATAGCTAAGACAAGATATTTAAATGTATGTTCATCAAACGCCTTTGTGAAAAGATTAGCATATTGTTCATTTGTGTTAACCTTAACTATTTTTATCAATCCTTTTTCATAATTACCTCTAATTAGATGATACCTGATGTTGATATGTTTTGTCCTTGAGTGCTGCACAGGATTCTCTATGATAGAAATAGCACTGTTGTTGTCTATATGGATGGGAGTCTCTTTGAAGTTGTATCCATAGTCCAGCATCTGATTCTGAATCCAAAGCACTTGAGCATAGCAGCTTACAGCAGCAATGTTCAACTTCAACAATTGATGCAGATACATGGGATTGTTTCTTGCATTGCCATGAGACTATCCTTCCACCAAGGAATTGACATCCCCCAAATTTGGACTTTTCAGTCATGTTGCCTCCACTATAGTCACTATCTGTATAGGCATATAGATTGAAGTCAGAATTCTTTAGATACCAAAGGCCTAGCTTAGGAGCACCTTTGAGATATCTAAGAATCCTTTTGACAGCAACCAGGTGTGACATCTTAGGGTTGACGTGATATCTTGCACATATGCATGTAGCAAACAAGATATCAGGCCTGCTGGTTGTAAGATACATGAGAGACCCAATCATAGCCCTATAAGGATGTTCATCTGCACACTCCCCCTTAAGATCAGGTCAAAGAGAGTGGTTTTGGCTATGGGTGTCTTAACAACCTTACGATCAGTTATGTTAAATCTTATAAGTATGTCCTATACATACTTTGAGTGACTTATGAGATGCCATTGTCAACATGCTTCACTTGAATTCCTAGAAAGAAATTGAGTTCCCTCACAACACTCATTTCAAATCTATTCTTCATCAGCTTCTCAAACTCTTTGCAGAGCTTTGGATTAGTTGACCCAAAGATAATGTCATCCACATATACTTGAACCAACATCAAGTCATTCCCTATTCCTTTGATGAATTGAGTTCCATTTATAGTACCCCTCTTGTAGCCATGTTGACAGAGATACTGAGATAGTGTCTCATACCACTTCCTTGGAGCTTGGTGCAACCCATATTGAGCTTTATCAAGCTTGCAGACATAATCAGGATGATCTGGTGTTAGGACCGTGTACGTACGGAGTACTAAAGGATTCTACGTGAAACAATATCAAATAGCACGGAATTCTATTTGATTGGCGATCCAATCAGTGAGAACAAATAACCCGATCGATCTAACGATGAAACAAACATTAAGAACAGATTAAAATCGATCTAGAACGAACTATGAACTTGGATTTGCGACTTGGGACGCTCTGGATGGCTAGGGTACGAAGTATTACGAAGTGTTATGTTTTTCCACGAATTATGTGATATTTATAGGTTATCTGTGTTCATTCGTACGACTGAACCATTAGCATGGTTCAGTCGTGCGACTGAATCATACGATTGACTCATACGCACGACTGAAGGTTTAGTCGTGCGATTGAAGCAATCTTATGTCTCAATCATATGACTGATCCAGTCACCTGGTTCAGTCGTGCGACTGGTCCATAAGCATGGTTCA
>BJCN01155146.1:0-21844 GCA_018326445.1 Flaveria brownii
TTTTAAAATTATTAATAAAAACATATTCTTAATCAAAGAAAATCTACAAGACAAAATTTAAAAAAACCAAGTAAATAAAAGAACAAAGGTCACGGGTTCGATCCTGTGAGGGATAAGGACTTAGTGGCCAAAGGTCAGTTGGCCACCCGATGAGGGATAAGGACTTAGTGGCCAAAGGTCACGGGTTCGATCCTGAGGGGGGAGGGTTTACCCACAATATGTGGGGTTCCCGCCCGGGTAGTGGATGGACCGGTCCCGAATAGCGGCAGAAATTCAACCGCTGGGATTCGATCCGGGGTCTCCCAAGGGGAGTCCCCCTGAGGTGCCAGGATTTCCGCTGATCTACGCCTTTCAAAAAAAAAAAAAATAAAAGAACAAGAAAAACAAATTATATATTCCCATCCCAATGTTTGGATATTTCTCGTTTATGGCTAACACCGTACTCAACAACTGTTCGTGTAAATGATTGTGTGTCTAAAATAAACCTCATATCCCCATTTCTTTCATTCAGTGATTCGGAACTTGAGCGAAAGCTTAAGGGGATGGGGGCGAAAGTAAACTATTTTACGCGGGGGGGGGCTCTATATTTATTAAAAAATTTCTACTACCGGACAAAAAATTTACACTATCGAGCAAAAAAATTACTCCACTCACAAAAAAAAGAGCCCCCCTCTCGGGCCCCCTATGAAGCTTCGCCTTTACTTTCATTGTTCTTGTATCACAATATATAGCCTCTTGATCGCACTCGAAGTTACTTTGTACTTCTTCTTTCTTGAATTGCAACTTCCCACCCAAACACGCAACAAAATTTGGAGACGAATTCGAGGAGTTCCTCTCGTTCCATTGATGATGTTGTCATGAGGTCCCGATCATTTTCCTCGTCATTGGTGTTGAGATCGAATGAAAATGTATCCCTTCCGATAGACCTTGGTGTTGAGTCGGTGGCCCTTGATTTTTTTGAGAACGAATCACCAAACTCCGCACCCATTAGAGGAACGAATAACACTAAGGATGTGAGGAAATCTCTTCGGTCTGTAAAGCTTCATAAACTACAAAATATTTGCCTACAAACTAGTATGCTCCCCTCTTGGTTCTCATACCCATCATAAAGCATAATGATATTTCGCTAACAATCATTCACAAAGTAGCTTTGAAGTTTGTACAAAGATTTTTCGATTATATTTTACTCGCGTAAACAAAATGCCACTAAACTTACACTTATTATTACATTACATAATATTAATTTAGCAAGTGAAATGAATATTGGGTTTGTCATTATCTTATTTTAGCCACAAAACTTTTGTTTTTGTTACCCTTGCTTAGGTTAATTTATAAGGAATGAGTCTCCGGAGATATGAAGTTTTTGAGGGTTTCGCCGGGTGTAGGCGGTCGCCTCTTGGTTTTGCAAGTTGTGTTAGTAGTAATAGTTAGCATCAACGATCGATAGCCAATGACGATGAATAAAGATGTCGTGTTTAAATGTGTGGTAGACGATTGTCTGCAGCCACTAACAGTTGTTTTGATGGAGTATACGAGTGTTTGAAGCCATGACTTTTTGTTTCTGAGCCCTCTAATAAGGAAATATATTGTTGCTTAACCCCGTCACGAAGCGCGGGTAGATACTACCTGGTTAAAACATATTTTCCAAAAAAGGAAAAAAACAAAAAGCCTTTTCATTCCTCTTTTTTCTTTATATAAGGATGGCTTAATTTTGTTTATAATAATTATTTTATTGGTGTTTTTTTATATTCTATCCTGTTATAAACTGCATATGTTAGACGAGTCAAATTATATATGATATTTTTGTATCAAATTTTGTAATATTTCTAAATAATTTGAATGGTTTTTTAAATTTTCTATTGTTTAAAAATGTAGCTCTAAGAAAAGCATTTCATGAGAATAGGATGCTTAATATGTTAGTTAAATTAAATAAATTCGAAGCACAAAGAATAAAAAATAATAAAGACGACGTATGAGCATCACAAGCTATAAAAGGTCTATACATTTCTAGTTTCTTTAATTCATTGGTCATGGTAACATATAAATTTATTTTATAAATAAATCATTAGAGAAAGAAACTTTACTTAAAACAATTAGAAATCACTTTATTCCATATATAACTATCAACAATTTTAGTATTTCGATAGTGATCTTCTCAAACCCCTTGAAAATAAATTACGAATTTAAATAACGATAATGATAATTTTCAAAGTAACATTATTTTGGGTTTTTTGTTGATGACGAATTCCAAATGTAAGCTTTCATAACGAAATAGAAAACATGATCACATGATAAAGATTATTCTGAATGATTTGGGGAAAAAAGGCAAACAAATAAATTATTTTTTGGAATTTAAGATGATTAATTAGATATAATATTCTTTGTTTTTGTGGGTGCTAAGGATTCCTTCTAATCATAATCTCATTGACCCTATTATCATTGTTGAGTGTGGGAAACAAATTCCACTCACCCCACAATTGCATTTCATCATCTTAATATGTTTTTGGTATGGTCCATTAATTTTCTTTCTTGTTTAAGGGCATAATGTGTACTTTTTATATTTTTATAATTGACATTCCGCAAAATCCGAAACCATTTTTGGGTATATGATAGGTGATTGGTTTCTTAAACTTACCTGTTCTATGTTTGTTACGTATGGAAAAAGACAATCTTGTTTTACATGTATATTAAAAGTTATTGGTTTTTATACAAACTGTATTTTCTATTTCCATAACAAAAACAATGTAAATTGTCTTGTCTATGGACATACGAGCTAAGTGAACCTCTAGTTGGACTTATTTTGATTTAAAAGAGATCAATTTCCACTCATTTTGTGTCCAATCTTTAAAGCCTTGCATTCGAGCTTAACTTATGGATGATTTAACAATGGTTGGAGCTCAACTTATTTATTATTTATTAATGTAGTAGTCTAGTACCCCGTGTATTACATTACACGAGTTGAGTAAATAAAGTATTAAATAATTTGTAATAATAATTTTAGACATAAAAAGTAATATTTTTATATAAGGTCTGATTGATTTATATATAAGTAAGTGTTTCAAGTAAAACAAATATACTATCATTTTAAACTTTCGTTTTATAAAATTATTTTTTATTACTTTTTAAAAACATTTTGTTTTTGTTAGTAGTTTCATTTTTTTAATTATTCTTGTAAAACTAAAGAAAACAATTTTAAAATAGATTATATCTTTCAAAAAGTTTTTTGTTTAAGAACACTTTCGTATCTTTTTGTACTTTAAGAGTGTGTTTCTAATAAAAAATATGTTTTTTAATTTTTACAATTTTTTTAATATGAAAATATTTTAAATAATATAATTACTATATATTATTATCATTTATTATGAGAGAGAGTGGCAAAATTATAATGAGAAGGTCTAATATCATGATAAGTTGTATGATAAAACCTTTTTTTTATTATATACAATAGATGTAGTTATGCTTCATATATAATTATATTTTTTTTACATTTAGCATCATATAAATAATTATAATATATATTATATTAATATTATTATATGTATATCATGCAATAGGGCTGTTTAGGCTTGAGACCCTAGTAAAGTTCAGTGAGCTCTAGTTTAAGCTTTAGCTTGCTTCGATCTTGTTTAAGCTTGACTCGCCTTAGTATTTTAGGAAATTGGTCTCAAATAATTCGCGAGCGGCTCAACTCATTAATAAACGATTCGAGAGGTCAGAAGCGTTTTTTTTGTGGTGTTTTCAAGGTTTACAGGACTACCAAACATATTTTTCTCTCTATTTATCTTTGTTTATTGATAAGTTAGTTATACTTATAGTCATGCTTAATGATTTTATTGGATTGCTTATGTTTTTCCCCTTTTTTTCCTTTAAAAAACAGGTTTCTTTTTTTATTCAGCACACTCTAGCTTCTATAAAATAAAATAAATAGTTGGGTGGATGACATGATTTTATTAAAATAATATAATCTAAAGGAGAAAGTTGTCTCAAGTAAGGGCCACAAAATTTAAAACCAAGAGCATGCACAAATTAAATACAATAAAAGAGTTAATTTGAAGGTGGTAATCTAGGATTCTATGTTAAAATAGCATTGAAGTGAAGAATAAAATCATGCCTAAACCCTACTTATACCCTCTTATCACTTAATCATTTGGTCTTCCACTAATTACAAAGTTCAAGAAACTTGGTTTAGTAACAACTTTAACAAAAAGAAGGATTCAAACACATCATGAGGTGAATGGAATGGATGACTACCTTAATTGTGACTTCTACCAATCTTTAATCAAATCAAGGCATGACAAAGAGTGTGTGGAGTATTATGATTGGAAATGATTGCTTCACTTCTAACAATACTAGTGGACTATGTATGTAAATAGAAAACTTTGTATGTTATGTATTTAATAAATAGTTATATTTATCTTTGAAAAAAACACTTTTTCAATCATTTTATGACTAAAGTATAAATGCTTTGTTGTTACACATCGACTAACTTTTCACAAGTTACCAATTTTTAGTATGGTATGAAGTTATAAATTACCATTGATACATTGCGATAATCAACCATATACAATTTCATGTTATTCTAATGAAGGAGACCATTCAAAAAATAAAAAAACAAAACAAAGAATAAACATGAGATTCCTAATAACATGGAATAGTAGTTTATGTAGTAGTGGTGGTGGGAGTCAATAGTCAAAGAGACAAAGGGTTGGGGGTAGTATGAAATTATGGAAAAGTTGAGCAAAATTTTGGTGCTAAGTGAGATGGAGGCCCCCTTCTACACTCAACAAACAACATTACTTCTATCATCATACCTAAAATCACATTTATTTTCTTTTCATTAAAAACAAATTTCACACTTTTACCATCTTATATATCTTTTGCTCGTATTTAAATATTAAAGTTATATTACGAGTAAATAAATGCATTAATGAAAATATACATGACATGATTTCACTTTGATAACGTTTACAACACTTTGCATCTTGTGATGTTATATAATATAGAATAATTCTACAATAATATATATTTTAAACATATATTCCCACCATGGTGAATTGCATCTTTTCACCAAAATTTAAATTATGAAAGTATTGTCGCCAAGTTCTAATAATATATAGCTTTAGTCTTATTAGAATATAGATAATAAACTGTATTTATAAATTCGATCAGTTAAAAATTAAAAATATTTATAAAGAAAGAACATTAAAATGATAGTTACTAACTTACTATTTTCGAACAAACATAAATTGTTATTTTTAAAAGAATTAATGTATGTATGTGTGTATGTAATGACAATAATAAATACAAAAGTATATCAAATATTTATTAACCTGTCTAGAATAAGAATATCTACCCTCTCTACAAATTTAATAACATGCTTAGCATGTGCAGAGAGAATTTAATAACCATACCTGTCACAAAAGTAAAATTAACGGGTAAGGTTTTAAATATTGGTTATAGAAAAGTAAAATTGGATTTCTTTTACTAGGTTTTGATCTTTATAAATCATATTTTCAGGTTGAAATTTACGTGAGATAAAAATAAAACACAGATATTTTAAGCTTATACCTCTCGTGCATTACAATCACTTACCCCATGTGTAATCGGCTAGTTATAATGAGCATACAGTGTCGTCACATATCTATTATGTAAACATGAATGTTTCTGGCTCTCACACTCACTAAAGATGTATAGATATTCAACAAGTATTTATTAATTTATCATCAATTATATTTATACATATAGTTTTCTTATAACAATTGCTTCTAAACTCATACTTATTACAAAAAGAAAAGATAAGCAAAACATTGATATTAAGATTAATTCTTTTAAGCATTACGAAACTAAAGAATTTCCTAATATTATTACATGCATTATTTGTTTCTAATTTCTTTTTTTCATATTCTTAGATTTCCATGATTTCATCCCGTTAAATTATTGGTGTTAGTCCAAAGCAGTTTCACATCTGGATTCCTTTGTTTTTCTTTTTGACTCGAGTTTTAATGATGTTCTTTTACATACTCTCAGTATAGTATACAAAGTTTGTTTGCACACGCTCACGGTGGTTGACTCACGCCAAATGGCGCGGTGTGTCATGAGCGTTGCCGCTATTGTCACACACATGGACTTATGCACACTTGTCTCCTTGTTGCTTTCTAGGTAATTTTGTTTTGTACATAAACTAGACTTTATATAATATATCAAATTCTATTTATGTAGCATAAGACTATTATAGTTTTTAATTTGTTTACATGTGCATATTTTTAAATGATTAGTCGTTGTGACCTTATATTCTCGCTTTATGATAAATTTTGTTATGATGTATAATATGTGTACATTACTAATGCTTTATTATTTTTTTCAAATTAGTAGAGAGTCGTTCCGATACGCACATATACATTAAAACCACATCTCCCACTATATTGAAGCTTTACCCAACCTCTTTCCTTCTTTCATTATTTTCTTTTGCCACCAACATGGCTAAGCCACGCAACACTCTGATTTTCAACCTCACGGGTGACGTGAGGTTACCACACGGTACCGTCTCACCATGCCGCCTTGCCACACCCATTGCCCTTACAGCATGAGATATACACTCGCTTCACCATTCAACATCATTAGCATCAATTTCACCTCATCTTTTAACCAAAAAAATACCCATTAATAGCCCATCATTTATCATTTATTATTTTTAATTTTTTTATATATATAAGAGATAGAGAGAGAAAAGAGAGAGAGAAAAAGAGAGAGAGAAAACCGGACTCTCTTTATTTTTGTGGCGATGGTTTATCGCACAACATTGGATCTTATAACGCTAAAAGAGTGTAAAATATATTAGTCAATTTTCACAACCGTACGAAGAAGTATCTCGATAACCTTATCACAAAACCTACGATCTATCATCATCAAAATCGAGAAAATTGACATATAATTTGTCTTAGTAAAAGTTCATCGTTACAAATGTTAACACTCTTACTAAACTTTAAAAATGCATTTAAAAGTTAGTGTAACACATCTCCGTATGTTAAAGTGAATTTATTAAACTCAAACAATTTTTCCATACCGAAAGAGCCATTACAAAACATTAAATAAGTTATAAGTAGTTTAACATATTATATTTCATTGTAAATAACAGTTCATGTTTTAACAAATAAATGTAACAAATTTCCATATAGACACAAAGAAATAAAAATTAAAACTTTTTGAAAGAAAAAAACATTGCAACCTTTTATTTTATTTTATGTTGGATAAACAGATTAAAAGTCTATGTAACATCAGTTTCATTTACATTAAATAACTGTACAAGATTCTGTCTTATGCAGCCATTATAACATAAATTTTACAGAGACAAGGAAACATGAAAATAGAGAGCAAATCATCTCACTTTTCCCCCCTGCAAAAAGCCACTCACATTTTCCTCTTTAAAGCTCATCAATGGTGCTTCCAATTTCCTCCAAATTTTCTTCATTCTACAGCAAATTCCTACATTTCTAGAGAGAGAAAGTAGAGAGAGAGAGAGAGAGAGAGAGAGAGAGAGAGAGAGAGAGTAAGTAATAACAACAAGAATCAAAATTCTCTCTCTGGTATGTCTCTCTCACCCTAATTTCATCATCAACCCTCTGTTCCACTCTGTTCTTCACTTAATGTCTCATTCACCCATAAAGTTTCGATTTTTATAAGAATTTGATTGAGGGTTGTTTAAAGTTTGTTATGGGTGTTTACTGTTAAAGTTTTTATCAATCTTGGGAACCTGCAATGATCATCACTCATCAGCATCGATTCAGAGTGATATTATTGTTTTTGGATAAATATAGCCAAGAACATTCAATTTAATGCCAAAATCACTAATCTTTTTCAAGATTTTAGGGTGTTTTGTACAAGTGTTAGCAGACATCTACGTGTAACATACTGATTTTAAGTTTTTTTTGTATTGATTGCTTGCATTGATTCACATGTTTCTGCCACCAAACTGAAATAAAGGCAAAGGTGGAGGCTTTTTCCGCTATATTAATGGTGTGTTGTGCAATTGTGTTTTCAGTTGCAGATATTTTTGTGAGAAAACAGAAGAAAAATGGTTCCTAATAAGCAAGCTGAAGAAGCCATAGTTCCTGGTGAAATGAAAGGTGCAAATGAGGAAGAACAGAGGGAAGGAGATGAAGGGGTAGATCAGTCAATGTCTGGCTTTAAGAACTTTCTTTGGCATGGTGGTTCTGCTTATGATGCTTGGTTCAGTTGTGCTTCAAACCAGGTAATTTACCAAAACACCCTTCGTTAGCAGAGTTTATTATCTTTTATATTTATTATTATTTGATTTATCGTTTATCTTTAAGTTTGTTATCTCTGGTTGAACACCAGATACACGTTTATCAATTATCATTATCATTATCATTATCATTAGTTGGTTGACTTTATGATTATCGTTTTTACTGTGAACTCTCTGTATAAAAAGATTTGTTTTTCAGTTAATCAATGTAGAAAGGATAAATCATACATCAATTTTGTTTGAATTCTTTCACCCACTAGACCTTGTACTCTCTTATTACAAATAAAAATGATTTTTTTTTTTGTTTTTTGTTTTGGATTTCAGGTGGCTCAAGTGCTCTTGACTTTGCCAACATCTTTCTCTCAATTGGGTATGCTTTCAGGAGTCATATTACAAGTGTTTTATGGTATTCTTGGAAGTTGGACTGCTTATCTCATCAGTGTTCTCTATGTGGAGTATAGAACCAGAAAGGAGAAAGAGAATGTCAGCTTCAAGAACCATGTGATACAGGTTCATATCCATTCTTTTTTACAGTTTAATAACTACATCAGTAAAAAAGAAAATTAGTAACTGATTATGGGTGTTGACTAAAATCAAGAAAAACTGAAGGAAATGATGTAAATCAATGCAAACAACATGATTCGTTTTCACAAAGTCAAGTGCTTTCTGTTCAGTTTATAATGATTTGGAATCAGGCGTATAGAGAACATTAACTTTGTTCTTTTCTGTGGTTAAAAACTTAGAATACAAAATCCATCAGTTTCCATGACCTTTGTACCATGTGCTTGTGAAGTTGTACTTTAATTCTAGACAAATGCAATAAACAACTAAAAGCCTAAAACATCATCTAATGCATGTGATACATGCTCCTACATGCCCTACATGATTCATTTTCTTATGACATATACATGCCATACATACTTATGTTCATTAGTTTAATGCAGTGGTTTGAAGTGCTAGATGGGCTTTTAGGCCCACACTGGAAAGCTGTGGGGTTAGCCTTCAACTGCACCTTCCTTCTCTTTGGCTCTGTCATACAACTCATAGCTTGTGCAAGGTCTGCTTATTTTTTTTACCACCATCTACATTTCTTTTAAAAAAATAGTTTTTATGTGATGTTTTGATAATTTGATGTTATATGCAGTAATATATACTACATAAATGATCATTTGGACAAGAGGACATGGACATATATATTTGGAGCTTGTTGTGCTACTACTGTCTTCATACCCTCTTTCCACAACTACAGAATTTGGTCTTTTCTCGGGCTCGGCATGACCACCTACACCGCGTGGTACCTAGCCATTGCAGCCCTGGTCCATGGCAAGGTTGAAGGTGTGGTTCATTCTGGTCCCAAGAAGCTCGTTTTGTACTTCACTGGAGCCACAAACATACTCTACACTTTTGGTGGACACGCGGTCACAGTGTTAGTGAATCACTCCCTAGTTGAATCATAACCTTTTGCTGTTAGTTGAGGTTTTTAAATGATTTGATTTACATGTTTATTACAGTGAAATAATGCACGCGATGTGGAAGCCAAGGAAGTTTAAATACATCTATCTGTTTGCTACATTATACGTATTCACATTAACACTCCCATCAGCTGCTGCAATGTATTGGGCCTTTGGTGACCAGCTTTTAACTCATTCCAACGCCTTTTCCCTTCTGCCAAAAACTCGCTTTCGTGATGCAGCTGTTATCCTCATGCTAATCCATCAGGTTCAATCTTTAAAACCGTTAATTAACTTACTAAAGTTTTTGATCTGTGTATTGAGCAGTTTGGGTGTGTTATTATTTCTTTTTGCAGTTTATAACATTTGGCTTCGCGTGTACTCCTCTGTATTTTGTGTGGGAGAAAGTGGTGGGCATGCATGATACAAAGAGCATATGTTTACGGGCATTAGCTAGGCTGCCCGTTGTGATACCAATCTGGTTCTTAGCCATCATCTTCCCGTTTTTTGGTCCGATTAATTCGGCTGTTGGCGCTCTGTTGGTTAGCTTCACTGTCTACATCATACCGGCTCTAGCCCATATGCTCACCTATCGAAAGGCTTCTGCCCGTCAGGTAATCTTTATTTCTGACAACAATAAACTAAGAAGCCGAAGATTAGGTAGCTTAGACCCATATACTTGTGATTTTTTTTATATCTTGGATGTGTTTTATATCAAAGTGGTCAAATAAAAAATATAAAGGTAAACATGTTAATGGATCAAAGGTCACCCACAGACTATTTTTGATGAATACAAGTATACAACATCCTAAATTATTATATTTTAAGACTTATTGTAATAATATTTTCTTTTAAAAGACACAATTTTTTTGCCTGTCAGGCCGGCCCAGCCCTTTCAATCCGTACTAAACATGTTTCAACGTGATAGATATTAACATAAATCCCCAAATAATTCAAGCGCTTCACCATCACACGTTGCGTTATTAGATAACGAAATGCATTTATAACTTTAAAATGAAGGTGCAGAGTATGGTAAATTACAAAGTTTGGTCACATTTCATTATCATTGAATTATAAGTTTAGATGCATCAGTCACACTGACTCTTGCTATTATTGTACTCCTTTGACATTAACTGACCCACTCACCAACAAAACAAACCTAACCTTTGATGTTAAAGTCTCAGTCTCACCTTAATATTGTCAAACTCGTTGCTTGCAGAACGCGGCGGAGAAGCCACCATTCTTTATGCCAAGCTGGACCGCTATGTACATATTCAACATATTCGTTGTGGTTTGGGTTTTCGTGGTCGGGTTTGGGTTCGGTGGGTGGGCTAGCATGACCAACTTCATCAAACAAGTTGACACCTTCGGTCTATTCGCAAAGTGCTACCAATGCAAGCCTCCACCGTCGCCACCGCACAATCATTAAGTTTGATGTGTTTGGTTCATTGGTTGTTTCTCTTTGACATGGTGTCTGGATTTAGTCTAGTGATAATATGTGATGTTTTAGAATGTAGTTTGTAAAATGGTCAATGATGAAGTTAGTCATGGGTGGAATATATCATAGGTTTGATTTTACTTTGTTGCTTATGACAATTTTATGAATATATTCACAAGTTGTTTTTAATATTTTGAATGTTTTTTGGGCTTTTGTAATCCATGATTAAGTATAAATGTTTTATTATTTACTCGACACCTAGTCTTTTTTTTTGGAACGGCAACACTTTAGTTCATATTGAGATCACGTATCGATAACTGACCAGATTCACCTGGAGATGAGTCAAGCAACAATTAGAAAAAGTTACACGATGAACAGGTGATTATACAGATTTCACTTTGATGACGTACTACCATGACACTGACAGTTTCTTTTGATAATTCATACATGCTTTGTCTAATGTAGGTGAAAATTGTGAAAATAAACATTCTACTTTGCTCTGTGATTGGCTAATCCTGCAACATTTTCTTTGATGTGGTCCAAATCTCTGTGTGTGTCACATGTGTTATAGTGTTTGCTCTTTATTATGTTGTTGCTAGTCGTTCAGTGTCACCAAACATGCTTTTTTTTCCCACTAGAAAAATGCTTGTCTTGAGGTCAATAGCTCATAATTAGGTGCATATAACAGTGTGGTTCAACTTTCAAAATTCATGATGAATTAATTTACATTTTACACACTTAGAATTTAGGGAAGTTCATATTTGGGTTCATCTAGTTTCGATAAAGTTATGCTCTGACTACGATTTCAGAGAAAAAGACAAGCCAAACCAGCCGGTTTATGCAGGTAAACAAGCTAGGCCAATTTTGGTGGTTTTGTTGTTCGAACCCATTTTTTTCCTAAAGTTGTTAGTTTGTATTAATATTCTTAGGAAGATAAAAATGATAAATTCATACAACACATTTACATAACTGTGTATTACAAAAATGTAAAATAAGTGTTTTAGAGCCCAATGCCAAGTTTTCCAAACGCTCAATCGAACTGTTAAAACCAAACCATGAGCTGAACCCTGCATCAATCTCAACCGGGTTGATTTGGTTCGTTCTGGACTGTTCGATCAACTCTCAACGGTTTATTAACACATTTTTTTTGACATAAGTTTATTAACACATTTAACTTACATTCATGAAGGAATCCAAACAATATGATGACAAAGATAACAGCATTACCTAAAACAATGATGGGGTGTAAACTAGTTCACCAGCAGGCTTGAGTGGGGAGCTGGGTTCTGGTCCTCCACCCAATTAAGCAACCCTAATTGGTGCTTTCTGTGTCATGTGTGACCTTTTTCTCCACTCTTAGTATACTTCCCCCATAATGAGGAAGAAAATGTTTAGTTTAGTCTGCCATTAGTAACAAAAAGTTTTGAATTGTCATTTTATGTCAGTAATGGTTCCAGCTCTTCTAGCTTTTCAATATTTTAACATGATTAAGGCTTCAAAACATTATCAAGCGATGTGAAATAATCAAGTCATACGTTATGATGTCTAGAATGTTGATTGTTGACGGAATTAGTAATGATTATTGATTAGAGTAGATTGTAATTCAAGTGTAAACAAAAGTGTGTTACAACTTACAAGAGCAATTAAGCTTTAATTATGACAGTTGCATTAAGCAAGCTTAAAAAGCTCAAGACTGAATTTGGTTATGTGTTGTTGTCAATGAACACAGAGGTGTTTGCAAGTCATATATGTTTTTTAGAACGATAAACTCACTAATCCATTAATCCTAATCATAAATCTACACCATGAAACTTAAAACTCTTATCTACTTAAAAAATAACACATTTACTACACATTAATACTAATTATCACAGGCCGTTTGGTCTTGTGTAAGAACTTTTCCTTACAGTATATGCCATATTGTCATGTGTAAAAATTATCTTTTTTAAATTCACTTAATATATTATTATTATTATTATCATCTTATTCATTAATCTACATTATAATTCGTATATTAAGTAGATCTGATGGATTTCCTACAACGGTTGCTAGTCATTATCCTAATTGTGTTCCACCTCAATTATTCTAAAAAGTGATCTCTTTCATGCAAAAAGTAGCATGCGGATAACTTTCCGCAACACAAGAATGCTTTTTCTGCAAAATATTAACAAGACCAGAGAGAAAAAGAAGACCAAGACTTATTAATATATAATTGATACACCACTAAATCAATCATGAGAAATACGAAGACGAGTTTCAACCATTCAACTAAAACAAACAAAAAGTTTGTACTCGTTAGAATCTACTCATAACACAAGCTATTAGCTTGTCTGAGAAGAGAGAAAATAGCAAATCTTTCCTGTGTCCCACAAGACGTTTAATAGACCATTCAAATATATATAATCAATATCTCAAAGTCATAGTCCCATTTATGCTTATAAAACTAAATAGATAATTTCCATTACATGGACAAAAGCACAATAAAAATCTCATTCCCACTCCTTTCATACACTCATCTCTCATTTCCACTAACAACCTCACCCTCTTACCATGTTCGAACGAATAGAACTGAATCAATGACGTCTGATCGTTGTCACCCACAACCACCAAAAGACCAGGCGGAACCCTAACCATTGCTAATTACTACAACCAAAATGATGTCAAAGAAAACCCTAACTCATTGAACACTAGCCCTCGTAACATCACTTTTCCCTCCGTCACACATATAATTAATACCCGATATGCACAAGTTGTTTGGCTTCTAAAGTAAGCAAGGGCAAAATGTTAAAACAGACCACAAGTGAATCAAGAGTTTGCACCACATTTGCCTTTGCTAACTTGCTCTGAAACTAAAGAACAAAGCTACCATTTTGATATTGACGAACAATAATAAAAGCTTACAATCGCGAAAAATAAAACATACGTATAAAAACAAGTCCTATGAGTTTATATATATACACCCTTACAAGAGATAATCCTTCTTAAATACTACTACCTTAATTTAAAATTCAAATAACTACATAATAATCTGAAAACAATACTAAAGATAATTATCTAACTTTTAGTAATTAGCCAATTATTATCTTTTTAGATCTCCTCCATCCACCCCACGAGATCAACCAAACCAACCAACAATTTAGCTAACGTTGCATAAGCTTCAATACAAAAGATATGTGTTACATGAATATGGTATATGGTACCATAGGCAAACCTAACTCATGATTGACAATCAGTTAGTCTGCCAAAGTGAATCTATGGTTGAATATTATACCGTACAATACAATATCAGCTAAAATTTGTACCTTAAATCCAACTTGATAATTTCATAGCATACTAAAATAACACATAAATCCTATTGATTTTCAACAATATAGCATAAGTTCAAAACCTAATCTTATGAAGTTAACACATGTAAATCGATATCAATACAAACACATAAAGCAAATCAACTCGGAACGATTATACTAAATAGAAACAGAAAGATATAAGAAACATAACAAATCAAAAACTCAGTAAACCACAACCCCCAAATACACAAAAAAGTAAACCCTAATGGCGATTTATGTCTCCATATGAAATCGATCTAATTATTGATGAAATTCGACAAATAGTGAAGGATTATTACGATTCAAATGGGGCTGAGGAGCTGGGAGAGCGATGGTTTGGGTTCGGAGTTCATACCGATGATGATAATCATCGGTATGAATCCGTAATGAGTGATGACTTTAGCTTTCTTTATGGTCCATGTGCTCCATTCCTTCAAATGCTTCGCTGTTGATTTATCATCAGATGGCTTCGATCCCTTTGTCGATTTTCCTTTGGTCTTCAAAACCACCTTCGACGACATGATTTGCGCCTCTGTTGATCGATCGATAGAGATTTCGTTTGATATTTGTGTTGTTAAATTTGTGAGCCCTAAAATAGGTGACTGAATGTTGTCGGCGACCAAAAGGTTAAGCCCAATAACATAGGCCCATTTGAACTTGTGTTTAACTAAGGATCGCCCATTATGGCCCAATTGAAGTTAACCATTGACGTCTTTGCAGGAATTTCTTTTTTGATTTGGTGTTATATGCAAATTTGTTGATATTTTTATGTGATTTTTAGAAAATAAGCTTATAGATGTTTCGTGAACTCTATTTACGGAACCATCCTACATGAGACTACAAGATTAAAGCTAATGTTTAGGGGCTGTAGATCAATAAGAGTCCTGACAGCTTTTCAAATGTGTTTCGTAAATAGGGTTCATAAAACACACGTAAACCTTAAATATCTGAAAATCACACTAAAAATTATTACAAGTTTACAAACAAACACCAAATAAAAAATTCATCTTGGCGATGTTTAGCTAAGATTAATTGTTGCCACATTAGCTATTTGTGGTGCCTGAGGGGATTTAATAAGAGCCGAAACCTACATATCTATTGTTGTGATGTGTTGACCATATGACCAACCTCTAACGTAACATGAGAATCTGTACTCGTAAAATAGTTGAATATTAAAAGTTAAAATGACTAGTAATTAACTTTAGTATATTATGATGCTCTTGGTATCTTACATTTAGTTACATTAGTAGGTTTTAGGAGTAAGTGAGTATCATCAACATGTTATTGTGTTAGATTTGTGTTTCGTATGGGTAAAAATTCACACCTAACTAATTCCTATTTTTAATTTATAGTTTTACAAATTATTGTTAGTTTTAGGCGTCTTTCTTTAAAATTCACGCAACTTGTAGTTGTCACAATCGCTCGAAAACAACTCGCTCAAAATCAAAACGTATATAAACGAGGCGAGTCCAAACTTTTTTTTTTTTTTCTTTGTTTAGACAAATAAGCTAGCTCAGCTAGATTTTAAATGAGCTGAGCTTAAACACACCCGGGTCACTCGTATATAACCTAGATTAGTAGGGATTTATGAAACTGGTTCATAAGCTTATGACAAAATTGTAAAATGCTGTCGTTACGATACGACGCCGAATTACTTGTAACAGAGTATATGTGTATCAAAATCAAGTGGTGAATACATCATCTCCTCTTATCTTCACCACAAGGAACAAATCCTAATCATCTGCTTCAAACGATGGCGTCAATGGCGCTCGCCGTCGCATCTTTTCCAATAGCCTCCAACACCCTCTCCTTCTCACGCTCTCCATCCGTCACATCCATCCCTCTTTCTCACTCACCTTCTTCAATCTCCCTCTCTTCCCCTCAATCCACCCCAATTTCACCTCTCAGTACGTAAACCCTAGATTTCCATCTCACATCGTTTTCTTCATTCTAACCTCAATTCAATCTTATTACCTAACAATATCTTCCTTTTGTGCTTCAGTTTACTGCGGAAGAGGGGATAAGAAGACCGCCAAGGGAAAACGATTCAATCATTCCTACGGAAATGTGAGTTGTATTGACTTTTTATTATACCTCAATTTCATTCAACCATTATATATTTAGATTATTACGAACTTTGCTGGTGAATTGTTAGGCGAGACCGAGGAACAAGAAGAAGGGGAGAGGGCCGCCGAGGGTGCCGGTGCCGCCGGCGCCGCCGCGGAAGGACAAATTCGACGACGGTGAGGTGGTGAAGATTGAGATAGATGAGTCCCTCTTTTCGAATTAAACATCTTGTTGTGTGATTTCATTGTTTTCGTGTTGTATGTTCTTATCTTATCCCCCGTTTGGAGGAGAATTATCATCTTTTGCTAAAGCCACAATAGCGCAGTTGTGATACTCTGTTAATTTGCTCCACTTTTTTTTTTAAGTTCTGCAGATGAATTAACATTCAATGATTTTGAATTTTACATGGTCAATGATTAGTGATTTCGTAGCAATTGTTATAATGGAAGTAGCTATATATGGTCATATGCGTGATAATTATGGCCTACTTGAAGCTGCACTTGCTAAGAACAAACCCTGCTAAAAGATTACAACTTTCATGCTCAAAATTCACTGAAAAGTTTGCATAGATGTTCGTTTAAATTGAATGATCGTCGTTTAATTTGCAAGTACAAAAGTTAAAAAAATGACCAAATTCCTAATTATTACGTAAAACAACTGTGCATATATATGAACTAATGAAGTCTGCTAAAAAACAAGCTGCTTCGGTGCATTCGGATATGTGCTTGACGTAGATCAACCTGATCAGCTACTCGTCGCAAGTCACCAGTTTTGAGGGTGTAAACGAACAAGCGTTCCCAGTGATTGTAGGCCACTAATATGTCCCCGTCTTTATTCCAACAACCCGGAATCTCCACATTATACTCTCCATATTTACGGCCCTTGCGCGGCAGATAAGAACGGAGATTAAACCAACAGTGAAACATCCATTCTTCATGCCTCAATATCCACAGCTTGATACCAAAGGGGCCGAAACACATGAACCCAAGTTCACCATTTAGATCAACCAACTGATTATAGTCGATCCAGTGTTTGTCCCCTTCTTTCGGTTTGGGAGGGTACCTTAACCCGAATTCCTCCGTCTTCACATCAAACCACACAATTTGTCTTCCTTCCTCTGGTTTTGGTTCGGTTTGCCAACGATCAACCAACCAATGCAAACGCCCATGAGCAAACACACCCTCACCGATTATCGGGTAAGCAGGGGTTTGGGCCGTCTCTCGCCACGACCCGTTCCCCAATGAATGAACCATGGTGCATACCAGATTAGTATCTGAGTCTTTGACGATGAAAAACACAGTCTTTAAAGTGTTGGTGGAATCATCAAAGCCGATCCCTGTTGCCTGGCATGGACCCTCCAAGTCAATGAGATAAGGACCGAAATTTATTGGAAGGGGTGGCAAGTCGTGACGCTGTTTACTAAGAGGATTGATAAGCGCAAAGCCGTAGATGCCAGCACGACAGGGGTCTTGTTCGTAACACACCAGGCTCAGCCCCTTGCACGAACCTAGAAGCAGATACCCGAAGAACAGAACGCTATAATCCAACTCCAAAACGGGCTTCTTTTGCACACCATGCACCAACAAACTCACCCTGATCTTGTTGGGTTCATCACCATGTGGAAAAGGTTGAAACAATATCGGCGTGGGTTCTTCTTTCACATGATGAATGCTATCGAGGTACGGATCGTTGATGTGTTTCAGCCATAATTTGCTTACACACCGGAAACGAGCCAACGACTTGACGGGCAATCTCGACAAGATGTCGTACTTAACATCCTCAGGAAACGGATCCGCCATTCAAAGGTTGCAAGTAATTGAATGTAGATTTGAAGGTTGAAAGTAGGTTTTAGCGTATGATAATGATGATATTTAATATTTATAGATGAATGAATCTAAATAATTAGCTAGGGTTTATGAATTCAAAATATGAATAACTTACATAGAAACTAAGAAACCCGATGTATTGCTTAATTTGTTGATATGTTAATGCTTTTTTTTAAACGTTTATTGCTATAATATATATAGTTTGTTTAGATAATTATAGGAGAGTATTACTTAATTGCCAACTTAATCCTTGGAAACCACAACAAACTCTAAGAAAACTTTTGAGGTATTGAATATTCTTACGAAAAATATGGATAATCAGACAATGTCTTCAATTCAAATCAAGGTCAATGAGGATAAAGATTTATCCTATGAAATAAAAAGATTTACTGTGTATAAAGTGTTGACAAAAATAATAGGGTATTTATTTAAATATAACACGTGGCCTTGGAAGGGTTATAACTTATAAGTAAGTTAAATGTGGTAACATGATATGGTGGATTGCAGTGTTTTTTTGAAACTAGTGATCAGCTGATCAACTCAAACGCATTAACAAAAGCTAAAGTGCTTCTTGTTGGGCCTGATAACATATCAAATGGAGCCGTTAAATTCAAAGGTAGTTCAAGAAACTTTCATGTGGGCTGCACGGAGAAATTACCCTATTATCTTATACTTTCGGTATTTCGCATGCGCCTTGGTATCCGTGTTTGTGCTTTAAAGGTGAAGAGATGTTAGGCGGTGCGATTTCTTCCATGGCATACCCCTTTGCGGTCAGTGGCCGTCTCTCTTTCTCCGGCGATCGTCGGGTTGCTCCTTTTTTTCACCTTTGCGCCGACTTACCCTTCTGCCTGCGAAGTTACGCCTATGTCGGCGGTTGGTGTTTAATGGTATTGTTTATGGGTGGTGGCTCCGGTGGACCCGTCGACGTTGCCGGCGGCCTGTCGACTGCCTTTGGTGGCGTCTGCGTGGCTCCGATTGGCTCCGATTGGTCACCCTACATATGAACAGTAATTCCATGAACGGTAAATCTGGTGCACTTTCGGTATTTCGCCCCGCGTTGGTTACCGTGTTTGTGCTTTAAAGGTGAAGAGATGTTAGGCGGTATCGGTTTTTTTCATGGCACACCCCTTTGCGGTCGGTGGTCGTCTCTCTTACTCTGGCGACCGTTGGGTCACTGCTTTTTTTCCACCTTTGTGCCGCCTCACCCTTCTGTCGGCCAAGATACGCCTATGCCGGCGGTTGGTGGTTGATGGTATTGTTTATGGGTGGCGGTTCCAATGGACCCGTCTAGCGCCGACGTGCTTAGATCTGTGGGCCCCGACGTTGCCGGCGGTCTGTCGACCGCCTTTGGTGGCGTCTGCGTGGCTCTGATTGGTCGACGACGATGTGCGACTACTCATCTGGGTCACCGATTTATGATTATGATTTAAATCCGTAGGTGGTCGCAGCATGTCGATGATGATGGGTTAAATTATCTGAGACTTTCGTTTCAGCGAAATCTTTCCTATTCATTTTTTTTGTTTTTGGACCAGGGTGGAGGTCGCATGCCTCTGAGATACGGTGGTGGTTTTGCGACGTCGCCTGACGCTGTCCAACGGCCGACGGGTGGCACCGACGGTGTCCGATAGTGGAATGATTGATGGTCCTGGGCTGGTTGAATGCATGTGCTATTTGTATGTTCCAGTTGATGACGACGAGTGCACTTGTCCGAGACTTTTGTTGTTGGTTGCTTCCTTTATTGTCGACGCACCATGTGTTAGTTGATATCTCTGTTGTCGTGTGAATATGGATTAGGCGATGAAGAAAGAGAAAAGGTTGTTATGTTTATTGTTCAGGCGTGGTAAACGAGTATTTGCAGCCACAATGAACGACCCGCCTCTGAGCCTCTAAATCCGCAATTAATTTATTAATCTATTATTGTTTTTGTTGTTCTGTGGCTGTTCTGTGCTGTATCCGCAATTTGTATATTGAAACTGTTGGTTCTAGCTGCGTACTGTCTTTGAAGGTCAGTTAACAAAGTGATATGGTAGGATATTCGTACATTCAGTGGCGATTTTAATGCCGTAATCTGAGAAGCTACCATATTTTATTTAAAGCATCGACCGAGTCTTGAACATTAGTATATGTGTAATGTGAGCGAAAAATAAATTCGCGCAACGCTATGATACTAATATGTTTATAATTAGATGCTTATATTTCCAACGGTGACATTTCGTTGGTTTGTTGCGTAGCTTAACAACACCTCCTGAAGTGTTGATATATACAAACTCAAGTATTTACATTTTCAGGTGTATAGATAAACTTGAAAAAAGAATGCCAACATAAAGTTACAACATTTTACATTCATACAAAAGCTAGGAATTATATAAATCTTGATTTCAAACACGTGATTGTGAGGTTGTGCTTTTTATCATCTCTTGTGATGATTGAGAGTGATGATTTTAACGGAGTTCCGATTGTTTGGATGAAAAAAATAATGGATCTAGTCTTGATATGTTTACATTGAAGAGTTTAATTTGGACAAAGTAAAACATCAAAGAGTTAAAACAAAAGTTTGGTTATTTATTAATATTTTTATACTAACGTTTTTATGTCCTTTTTCTTTTTTTTACCTTTTGATACTAATTTTTTCAGGTTTCTGTATGAAACATTTCCAGTCTCGTTATGTAATATGATTCGAACACATAATTTTATGTTGTATAATGAGACTGGAAGTGTTTCGTACAAATGCTGGAAGAAATTGGTATAAAATGTAAAAAAAAAACAAAAAGAACATAAAACATTTTGTATAGAAATAGTAGTTAATAATCAAAACTCGAAAAAGCAAGTAAAGAAAGAAAAACATAATTTTATAGTTTAATAAAAATAGCAGTAAAATACTAATTATATAAGTTATTTGTAATAAAAGTAATAAAATGGATAAATATATAATATTTATATTTAATAAGTCGAATATATGTAATTAAACTTTTAGTTTGATTATATATATGTAATTAAAATTTTAATTTAGATATATATGTAACTAATTAAATTTTACAAAGATATATATGTAATCAAAAATTTAAGTTAGATATATATGTAATTGATAAATTTCATAGATATATATCTATAGTATCTAATAAAAGAAGCTTTCTTTTGCCACTTGTCATTCTCTTGATCTCTCTTTTTGCCACTTGTCATTTTTTTAGACATTCTTATATTATTTTTTCCTCCAAAAGGGTATTATAGTAAATTAAACAATTAAATTAATCTCTCTCTCTCTTATTAAAATTTAATTTTATTAATTGTTACATTACTCTCTCCCTCTCTCTCATCTATATTTTTTAAAATAAAGCTATCTTTTTTAAGATATATTTTATTAAAAAAATTAAAATCACATCTTTTTTATTATAATAGAAATAATAAAAAAATTATATCATATGAAATTTTCTAAAACACTAAATCTTTTTAAAATAAAATATTTTAAATCGGTT
>BJCN01155189.1:0-10478 GCA_018326445.1 Flaveria brownii
TAATATATTACAAAAAGGATAAAGTACATAAGTGGAAAGTTACAGACTCAAGACCTCAATGTACAGTTTACCAAAAGCATGGACCTTTTCACCAACTAATGTAAAGTTGGTGACTTATCAGAGTGGCAGCGGAAAGTGGTTCAACTTTAGGTAAAAAGTATATCAGATAAAGCATGTAATATAAAAGTCTTCGGAAGAAATCTGTCTTCAATAGTTGGTTTCAGAAGACTTTGTCTTTGAAGTTTCGGAAGACTTCATCTTTTGGCTTCGGAAGATATTGGTCTCGGCTTCGGAAGATTTCACACTTAGAATAATTTCTAAGCTAGTGTGAAACATCCGAAGCATTCCACTTCAGTACACTTGTGCATGCATGCAGGAGAGACTTTGGGTGTTTGGGTTGCATCAGCCTTACTAATAACCTCACAAATTCATAGAGTAGAAGTATCCAACAAATTAGTCACAGATTTGCATCTTGTTTCCTAAATGGATAATGCCAGTTGTATGATTAATGTAAACGATTGATTATTAAAGTACGAGATACAAGCAACATTTATCAAATGCGAAGACTACTGGAAGAAGTTTCTTTTTCGGTTGTGTTGTAGTTTTCTTATGCATCATTTAGGCTTTTGTACGTGTAGTAAATTGTGTGGAACTAATTTGCTTTCCTTTGGCCAAACACAACTCCTACCGCATGGTCGGTTGCCTCATACATGAGCTTATGGTAACGTCAAGTCAGGGAAAACCTAATCAGAGTGGTTACCAGTCTCTCCTTTAACAAATTGAATGCGTTTATGCATTCATTTGAGATTATTCTTGATGAGATCATGTTTCTTTAACTTCTGATTCTAAAATGGCTTGATCTTTATAGATGGCTTTTTCTGTTTTGACTTCTATAAATCGAGTGTTGCAAGCTTAATTTGAGAGTTTCTCTCAAATGATAGCTTATGATTGAATCGTAGACATCAATGTAATAGAGTGAATCAACTTGATATTGAGGATGTTTCATGGACCATCCTACATTGAAAGTTACTTCCTCCTCATCCACTTGAAGCGTAAGTTTATTGTGCAAACATCAATGAGAGCTTGAGTGGTTGCTAAGAATGGTTGACCTAAGATGAGAGGAACATTCTTGTTCTCATCCATGTCTTGGATCACAAAATCCACAGGAAATACAAATTTGTTGATTTTGACTAAACGGTTTTCTACAATCCCTTTGATATTTGAATGAATGAACTACTAACCAGATGCTCATACGTGTTGGTCTAGGTTAACCTGACTTAAATTTTTTGAACACTACATAACGTATGAGATTAATGCTCACTCCTAAATCTGCTAAGGCATTACTAACAAATAGATCTTATATTAGGCAAGGTATGGTAATGTTTCCTGAATAAGTCATCTTTTAAGATAGTTTGTTATGAAGAATTGTGGAACATTCGTCACTTAAAACTACATTTGATAACTCTTCTAGTTTCTTTTTGTTTGAGAACACCCCCTTTAGGAATTTAGCGTAGTATGGCATTCAAGCTAAGGCTTCCACCAATGGCAAGTTGATGTGAAGTTGCTTGAATGAACCTAGGAACTTTACATATTATGCCTTCATTCGTTTTAATTTGGCATTCGTTTTTTATGCCTCCATTAGTTGGAGCTTTAGTTTTAACTTCTTCCAAGTTTGATTGTAATGCAGGTGCATCACCTTTAGTGGTTTTGCCACTTCTTTTGGTGATGGCCTTCACTTGTGCATTTAGGTTTATCACAACATTGCTAGGCAATGCACCTTGGGCTCTTTCAGATAACTGTTGTGCTCTCAAACCCAATTGATGTTTAACGGTTTGCAATAATGTATTGTTTCTTTTTATTATCAGCTTCATTTTCGTGGAACCTTTTCTCATTTCTTCAATAAGATTTTAGGATGTACTCATCTTCGGCTTGTGTGGTTATCAATAATTGCTACATTAGATCTCCATTGATGATGCTTCATGGTCTTGGCTACTGCTACTTGGACCTTATTATAGTGGTTTTCTTTGTTGGGGAGGTGACCTTCTGCTTAATCTGGAGGATGGTTGATTATTCCCCCCTTCTTTGTAATTTGAGTTGTTTCTCTAATTCGTGTTCTTATGTATGAATTTCTTGGTCCTCCTATGTAGTTAGCATCTTTAACCATCATCATACTTTGTGGATATTCATTGGTCTGTTGAGAATCTCCACATGTGTTGCATCGTGTTGGAGCCTTCTTCAGTTCAATTTGCAATTGTTCAAATCCTTTGGTGAGAGCTTCTAATTGGGATGTAAGCCTGTAACTAAGGTTTTAAAGACTACCTGATGGAGGCCTTTATAAATTGGTTTGTTTAAAAAAGGATTGTAAGAAAAACTCTTCTTAGCTACTTTTTCTAAGGCTTGGTATGCTTCGACTGGTGTGACACTTCTGAAATATCCTTCCGTACTTTCATCAATAGCTTGTTTGTGTGCTCCGCTAATTACATCATAAAATTATCTGATACTTCAGCCACAGTACAAGTCCGCGATATAAGAATCTCCAAAGGATAACTTTGTATCTCTCCCATGTTGTGTGTAATGATTCATCATCATCTTGGCCAAAGCTAATAATGTTGCTTCTTAATTTGACCAATATGATCGGGTGGAAAGTGTTTTGACAAGAATGGTTTAGCCATTTCCGCCTATGTGGTGATTGAACTAAGTGGAAGCAAATCAAGCCAGTCAATGCTCAACCTCAAAGTGAGAATGGAAAAAGTCTTAGGGGTTGTTTGGTAATATCTGAATGATTAAGTGCTGAACCAATAAGAGGTCTGAACCAATAAGAGGTCTGAACCATTAAGTGCTGAACCATTAAGAGGTTTGAACTGTTAAGAGCTAGTATATCGCTTAACTACTCAAAGGAAAATGTTTGACCAATTCAAGTAAGAGGTCTTAACCATTTAGCATTAGACCTCTTAACCATTCAGCTTTAGTATAATGGTTAACCATTCAGAGGCAATTTTCTGAAACATTCAAACATTTGCTTGTGAAATAAACAGTCTATACCATTAAGTACTGAACCATTCAGACATCTGAACCATTAAGAGGCTGATTCAAATGCTACCAAAAAACCCCGTTAGTCTAATTTCATCATCTAAACAGTTCTGACTTTGAAAATTGCACAAATATGAAAGAATCAATACAAGTGAGCATTACTTTAAGGTTTACACTTAAAGACTGATGCAACTAAAGCAACCAAAGAGCTCTCAGCATGTATGCATGAAGTACAAAGGAAAGTTACTTTGGAAGTTTTACACATCTCAGGAAAATATGCTATGTGTAAAATCTTTTGAAGACAAGGATGAAAACTGGTGAAGCTTTAGAGAAAATGTCTTCTGAAGCCGAATACTGATTTCTTCGGAAGACAGAGAAGACATGCTTTTTCTGATCACCTTTTGACAAAAGTTGAACAATTTTCCGTTACCACCTCTGAAGACTCATGAACTTAGATAAGTTGGTGAAAATGTTCATACTTTTGTCAACTATAGATTAAGGTCATTGGTGTGTAACATTCTACCTTTATACCTTTTATCCTTCTTATAATATATTAGGATGTGAGCTATGACATGTCATTATCACATGTCAAAAGGCAATCTACATTTTGACTATACATTGATCTTGTTGTCTAGATTAGTGTTTCCAGCTGGCTTTCAAAGTATGCCGGCTGTAGGATGTAGTATAAAGTGTCTCAAGTACTTGTCTTTATCATTATGTTTTATAACACTTGTAATAGAACTTGAGAGCAATATATAGCGTTCTTGAAAACCAAACAATATCTTGTTCTTGTTTTCTCATACTTGTGTTATTAGTATCATCAGCATAAACCCGATTCTCTATTTGATCTATTAGGTGTTCTAAGTCTCTCTTATTATGATCTGATTGTTTTGACCCCCTTTAACGGTGCTGCAATTGGTATCAGAGCATTTTAGGCTCTTGATTGGAAGATATCACTATCTTAAATTCCTTTAGTTTCACAAAACACTTAACAACTCAAATGCTTGGTATTATGACAAAATCTACACTGATCACTCCTAATGACTTTGATACTTGGTGCTAAAAAATGGAAGGCTTCATCAAGTCTTAAGACAGTAGGATGTGGGTATCTGTTGTCTCAGTGCCTCATGTACCATGCACTACTTCAGCTGCTACTGGTGGTGGGATGATACCAAAGGAAGTGGCTGACTACTTAGAAGATGATTGATGTAGATCAGAAGGCCATGACCACCCTCCTAACTGCTCTTCCAAACTCTATCTACAGAGGCTTCAAGAAGTGGAAAACTGGTAAGTAACTATGGGATGCGCTGAAGCTTATGTATGAGGGGTCTACTGAAGCAAAAGAAAACAAGGAAGACCTCTTGAAGTAGCAGTTTGACAACTTCACCTTCAGATAGGTGAAACCATGACTAAAATGTAATTCAGGTATGTTGAGAGTATGGATACTCTAATGGATATTGGAGTAACTCTTGAGAACAAGGACATTTTATGGAAGTTCATGTCCTCTCTTCCCAGATAATGGACACACTATTGTGTGGTCATTAAGAGGACCGAAAACCTTAAGACCCTTACTCTCACCGAGTTGTATGGTATCCTCAATGGATACCAAATGGGGATGAACATGTAAAATCCATCTGACAACTCTAACAATCAATAGAGTCCACCTCTTCATGTAGTTGAAAAGGATTGCAGAGAACCACAACGCCATCTCATCTGCTACCTTGAAAACTCACAAAGGGTCCTTTCATCACCTTCTCGAAAACACCAAGGGAGAGCTACATCCAAGGAAGCCCATTCCAAGAGACAAGCTCCTCTCAAGCCCTCGTGTCTACTTATGAAAGTAGTGGCAACTTTCTCTTAACTCTTGAAAACATGGACTTTATCTATCCTGATGATTTGTAGTACATGGAGATAGTCCAGTAGATGGCTTTTCTCGCTCTAAAAGCCAAGAAGTTATACAAGAGGACAGGCAGGTAGTTTCCCAGTAATGCAATCAGTGAAAAGTTTGGAGTGGATAGAAGCAAGGTGAAGTATTACAAGTATAACTAAATGGGACACTTTGCTAGAGAGTGCAAGGCACCAAGGACAAATTGTGGCCAAGCATAAACTAGACCAAACCACAGTGATGGATCTCTAGAGACTAAGAAGCCCAACCAGCAAGCTGCAGTTGCTGTTGAAGAAGGAGGCTTTGACTGGAGTTTCCAGGTTGAATATGCATCTCCAAACCAAGCACTGATGGCTGATAATGAAGAAGCAAGGGTATTAGAACATCTTTGTACTCCTGAATGTATTTCTAAAGTTAATAGATATAGGTCCTATAATTTGGAGATGTGATCTGACCTTGAGTCCTTAAATATCTTAAAAGCTGATTTTAAAACAGCTAAAAATGATTACAAACTTAAGATAGAAGATGTAGAGAAAACCATTTCAACTCTTAAGAATGAACAAACCAACAACAGGACTCCGATCAAATATCTCATTACCAAGTTAATTGAATGCTAGTTTGAGCTTGTGATGAGCAAAGCTAGGGCAAAAAATGTGTTCTTGAAGAAGAGACCTTCAAGAACATTATATCATCATCCTTGCATGTAAAGGTTTGTTATTAGAATAAGCAGGGACTAGGATCTACTGAGATAGCTCCTCCATATATTCTACTATCTATAAGATCTCCAAGTTATGAAACTTATCAAGATGAGCTTCCCCTCATAGACCCTATTCAAGAAGAAGATGAAGATGAAGAGGAAATAGTGAAGGATGGATATGAAATGAGTGAAGAAGATCATCCTAAGAAGGGTCGCTATTCCCTTGAATAGAGAAAAGAGTCAGGGATGACCAAGTCCAAAAGAAAGAACTTGATAAAAGCAGCCAAGAGAATATCAAATAAGGCTCAAGAGATCAAGTCCACCTTCAAGTCCAAGCGGAAACAAGTCTTTATCTACGCAGGATTTGAGGTGGTAAATGCTGAAGATTTGACTATGGAGTCTAGTACCAGGAGTTCTAGTTCATGTCCAACTCATCCATAAGATCAGCTATGCACCACTACTGCACAGCCTGAACCATCAAGTTCCAAGAGCAAGTATCACCCTAAGAAGCCTGCTACATCATCTACGAAGAAGAAGACAAAAGTGGAAAGTAATCAAGCTCAGCTTTCTGATTCAAAAGAAAACTCATAGAAGGAAGCTAGTTGATTGCATCATGTGTGGTAGTACTTCTCATCTTGCCAAGGATTGCATCTACAATCCTAAACATACTATCCACATGACCAAAAAGAAAACTTCTAAGAAGAAGAAAAAGAAGATAGCTTCAGAAGGAAATTCTTTTCTTTCAAAAGATCTAAAGTGACAAAGAACATAAGTGAAAACTTACCTTCGGATGAAAATTTGGTCTCGAAAGAAAGGAATGCTTCCAAAGCACCGAAGTCTGCTAAATTGGATGCAAACTCTTCCGAAGGTGTAGTCTAAAAAACTTTTGAAGTCATCAAAATTTCCGAAATATTGAAGGTCAAGTCTAATCTTTCAAAGATGGGGTGGAAGATAAAGGAAGACCATGTAGCTGAAAGTTCTTCATTAATAACACTCAATGATCCTCAAAGTCTTAATATAGGATCAGTCACTGTTACATTGTCTTTAGTTCACTTTAACAAGCCCAAAACCAACAAGGCTTTGGTTTCCAAATATAACTAACCATATCTCTTTGTGCAGGAGCAGCTAAAGACCAATAAGAATGTATGGATCATTGATAGTAGCTGTTCTAAGCACATGACAGGCAATGGCTCCTTGCTTTAAAACTTTAAAAAAATTGATGGAGGGCCAGTTGCAAGACCGGTTAAGGGATGCTCTGTTGGTCCATTGATGATTGACACAGTGCAAATGATGATAAATGATACTCAAATCCCACTGAAATACAATCCAAACAATAATGTAAGTAATAGTTTCAATGTAAAACCATTTGAAATCAAACAATAATCAAACAACAAGGCTCAAAGATGATAACCGGATGATTTCAACCAATTAAACACAATAATATGAGTAATGCAAAAGTGTATTCTCAATTAGGGTTGTGCAAAAACCTCTCCAACCAATTACAAAGTTACATATATATATAAAGGATAGTTTTGCTGACAGTTTCGATGGGTAGCAAAACTGTCCTGACCAACAACATAGATTCACCCTGCTACGAAACACAGTTTCACCGAGTGTCCGAAGTCAGCTAACTACCAGCGAAACTATAGTTTTGCTGGTAGTTTTGTTGGGTTAGTGAAACTTCTACAAAAACTAAAAATAATTACTATTTTCATACAATAGACAAACTAACATTAAACCTATTACAAATATACCAAAATAAACAAACTAACTAAGGTGAGTCCAACCTATACTTGATCTTCAATACTCCCCCTAGGTTGGACCTCACCGGCTTGCTCTTGATTCTCCATTTAAGCTATAGTCTGGTCTCCCCCTTGACCTTCTTCTTCATTGGCTTTCTGTTCTGCTTCTTTATCAGCTCCAGCCTCTCCAATCACATCATCCTCAGCATGTGCACTTGCTTATGAAAATTGCTTAGCTAAGTCCTGCATGTCCATTCTTGTTTCGTTGGCTTGGATCAATTTTTGAGTAAGCTCCCTGATCTCAGCCCTCACCCCTCTATCCTTGTTTGCCACTCTGATAAGGAGGCTGACTTCAGATTTGGTCTCAGCTCCGGCTCCTGCTTTAATGTGATTTTCACATAGGATCTTCAAATCCTCATCTCCAAACAAAAACACTTCCATCGGATCGAATAATCTGATCTCCTGATCCCCTTTAATCCATATCACATCTTCCCCAGTATTGTTGTCATAGAACCACTTGACAAAGTGTTTCAGCATAGGGGGAAGTGGATTGGGCACACGTACTCGATTTAGAGTCTTTGCAGGCTTCAGTTTTAACATAATCTTTCCTTTGCCTGTGGCCCAATCCAAGTCCTTCTTGGACCTCCTTCTCTCGGGCTTCATATAGCCAAAAGCTTTAAAGTTATCCTTCAGCCCTTTCTTAATCACCTTCCCCAACATCATTGCCCTTTCACCGACATCAACATCTATCAGCGGGATCCCAGCTAACCTTCTCAAGTCCTATCTAGGCAAGGTCTTGAATGCCTTCCTCTTGTTCAGATAATATATTTTCCACCCCTCCTCTTAATCATGAATAGTTTAAGCTCAACATTGTATTTCCAGCTAATGATTTTCTTGTCAGCGTCCTTCTTGCTGGGCTCTTGTATGTTTTGAAATAGGGGTGTTATCTCCTCAGGCTCTTTCTCTTTCTCAAACTAATCTTGCTGATCCAGCTCAATAATATCATCTTCTGTTGACCCTCGCTGAGCCACATAAGTTACTGGCCTCTCATCTACCTCATAATATTCCGGCTCTAAGCTGTAGTCAACCAATTGCTCATCATCCTCTTCTTCCTCATCAACCAACCTTCCATCAGGCTCTTTTTCTTTCCCTTTATTTCCCTAATTCACATTTACCTCCTTACCAATCAAGTCCCTTTCAACATCAAACTTCAGATTAAATTCACTATCCGATATTCTCATTCCACCGACATCCACCATTTTCTCATCACCACTCACTTCAGCACTCTCACCAACAATATCAACAGTCTCATTTACATCAGCATCAACAATCTCTTCACCTATGTCTTTAGACCCATCTTCATTAGTATCAATATCATGACTAGTGTCTGTAGCTCCACTTGGGCCCTCTCCTGCCTTTGATGATGAATCCCCAACATTGAGGAATCCGTACTTTGAGATGTCAGTCAGATCGTTCAGCTCTTCTTCAGATCTTTGACTAGGCAGGCTAGCCGCTACTTTTAACTCATTCAGCTATTTGAAAATAGTCTTGATCAATTATTACTGGTCTACAACTATTTTCTTCAGTCCCTCAATCACTACATCCTTCTCCTTCTCTCGTATCTCCTGATTCACCAGTTTGGTCTTTATCATACTCGGTTCATTTGCCAGAGATGCAATGACATTTTTGATCACGTCTTGATCAAGATCAGACCGAGTATCTTTCTTTCCGGCTGGTTCTGTGAAAGCCCACTGTCTATGTTTTGTTCTTCTTTCAGACATATTAGCAGGTTCACTCTCCTCTTTAGCCCGTCTCTTACTCCTCTTCTCGTTTTGGGCTCTCACCTCTTCAGCCGCCTCATTAACATCCTCCTCATTAACAGCCTCTTAAAAATTGTATTCCTTTTCTTTCACGTATCTTTTCCATTTCTTATTAGATTCTTCTTTTCTTGCTCTGTTTTCCTTAACATTCTTGTTTTCAGATTCAATCACCCTCCTAATGTTGTTCCATCTCTCAGGTGGGTACATATTCTTCCATAGATAAGTGATCTTTCCACTGAAATCATGTCTGATTGTAGAGCAATCAGCAAAAATCCTTAGGTTCATCTGTGCCAATCTTTTAATTTCTCCATGTCTTGGCACATTCGGGATTAGATCATCAATCAGTACTTAGACGAATATTGGGTATAAGAACCACTTATCCTTCTTTATTGCCATGATGTTTTCAGTCATGCAGTCAAAGATAAGTTTTGCAATATTGGCCTTTTGACCTTACAAAATATAATCATGGCGCTTGCCTAGTGAATGTTCTACCCGTCTGATCCTCCCTTTCTATGATCCAGACACATGATAAAGACGTCAGCTATATATCTCCATTCTTTGGATAGAAGAGATTTCTTAATTTCCTTCTTTGAGCCAAACAGGGCCCCCTCATACCCAATACTTCAAAAAGCCTCTAAGACTTGGCTATCAGAAGGCACCACCTCAGGGCCATCGTCATCCTCTAGATGAAGTACCCTGGCAATAGTATCAGTTGTGATGACAATGTCTTGACCTTTGATCCTGACCACAATCCTGTTGGGAACTGATCCAAAGTCGTACTCCGCTGATCTCCAGAAGTCTCTTACGTGAAAATCGTAGATGGTAGGCATGTAAGAAATGGAATAGAAAATTGAAGATTACCTCAACCATCTAATACAATGTCTGAATTCCGCGGCTTTTGGATTCCCGTCGTCAAGCATAGCCACAATATTGAACTTATCATCAAACTTTAAGTTTGCCATGACAACTAAAAAGGAAATACACAAAGATTAGTGAAATGAATACACACAATGAAATACAAAAAAATAACAAAACAAAAAAGATTTTGGCTAGTTTCGCTGGCAGCGAAACTGTAGTTTCGTTCGGCGAAAGAGTTAGTTTCGCTGTCAAGAAATCATAGATCCGCTGAAAGTAAAGCTTAGATTCGTTGAGTCTTAGGCATTAAGATATGATCATTAGGTTTAAATTATTTTCGCTGATAACTTATTTAGTAAGTTCCCCTAAGAGAAACTAAGGTTCGCTATTAGTTTCGCTCATAATTAAACTCAGGAATCCAAGCCGGCGAAACTATAATTTCACTGAAA
>BJCN01155260.1:2655-15644 GCA_018326445.1 Flaveria brownii
ACACCCACGTGACCGCAACAAGTGGGGCTCGTAACATCGAGTTTGTTAAAACTTTAGGAGCTGACGAGGTTCTAGACTACAAAACCCCCGAAGGAGCCGCCCTCAAAAGCCCATCAGGCAAGAAGTATGATCTAGTAATCCACTGCACCACCGGGATCCCGTGGTCAACATTCAAGGCTAACTTGACCTCAACCGGGAAAGTAATCGATTTAACCCCGAATGGTGGCACGTTTTGGACCTATGCCGTGAACAAGCTCAAATTCTCAAAGAAGCAACTTCTGCCAATGATTGTGGTACCGAAAGCAGAAGATATCTAGCGCCTCGTGGGGTTGATGAAAGAAGGGAAAATCAAAACCGTTATCGACTCGCGATACCCTTTAAGCCGGGCCGAAGAGGTTTGGGCCAAAAGCATGGAGGGCCATGCTACTGGAAAGGTGGTTGTGGACTGTGAGACATAAAGATGCACCTTATGGGTATTTTCATCTTTTACACAAAAAATGTTGAAAACTTCAGTTTCCTAATGTTGTTTAATGTCACTTTGTGTGTGCGCACAATTGTGTCAGTATAAGTAAATGTGTAAACGGGTCGGGATGTTGTTTTGATTTAGTTTGTGAATCTAGAATAAATGAAACTAAATAGTCATTTTCACATGTGATGTTTATTATTATTTAAGTCATAATAATACAAAAATCAAGTAGTTAGAAAATACATAATGGAGAGTCAAAAAGCGAGACCCCTAAAGTCCAAACAGAGCTGCTTTATGGAATCTTAAAATAAAAAATAATAGTTACATAAATGGTCCCTACACTAAGACATGTTACGTTGTTTATCACAGGTTTTCAAAAATAACATCTACAGTCCCCCTCAATTACGAGTAGTACGTTAAAAGATTAGTAACCTTTGGTTAAATAACTGTTTTAGTCCTACTCTTAATATATTTGAAATCAAAATAAATAAGTCTCAACTCTCTCCTAGTCGTTATAGGACACATACCTACCTTAGCTACCAATCATCTGACTTTGTTGTCTTCTATTTTCCTCATCGTGGATTTATCAATAAGAGTAGCGGCAACATCTGACTTGTTTAATCAACAATATAAGAGACTTCCGGACTTTGTACTTTTTTGTTGATTGTGTGAACTTCATAGAAAATCAACATTTGATTCTTACTTAGAAGGAAAAATCCCTTGTCATACCACCACCTCCCATAGTCGTAAATGAAGAATATGTCTCAGACCAACGTATTCTTTCTTACTCAAGTTAAGCAACTCACAACCACAATGAAAAATATGTACATACTTGCGTTGTGTGAGGCCTTAGCAGGTTAAGCTCAACTAGAATATAATCAACAAGCATATCCCCTCGAATCTAGATAGGCCTAACTTCGCCAACAATTTCTAGGATTCTTTTCGTCAATTGTAAAATATTGACATATTAACTCGCTTTAAGTCTGCAACGTAAACCTACTTCGATTTTGAAAAGTGAAGGAGGTACGTAAATCTAGAAAACAAGCACTAATGTTGTTTTAATCATGACCTAGATTTAGTCTTGTAAAACTGGCACTAGGTCATGCCTCTGCTTTGAGAGTCGATTGAGTATGCCTATGCGTTCTCGACGATCTATTGAGTCAGTGTATCATCCTAGAGACGAGGCTACAATGATGATGGCTAAACAAGATAAATCAAAAGGAAAGAAGAGAAGACAACGACAACCATATTAACCTTTATTAAGTCACAAAGGTATATCAATCATTTTACATATAAAAAATAAAAGCAAGGATCGGAAATGTAAAATTTAAAACTTAAAAGAACCAAAGCGTAACTACATAAAGAACTCAAAATCAAATATAAATGCAGTCACCATTCTCAACTCTTCATTCACTGAATCACTGGTAACATTATGAATTTCGCCGGAAAACTGATGCAGGCGGTTTGGTACACTTGCTACGGCGGAGGCTCCGCCAGTTTAAAGGTTACTCAATAGCATTTCGAATTTATTATTATGTAGCATTGTTTACTGATTCTGTTTATTATGAATTTCTACTTTTGTGTTAATTTTGCTCTCAGTTTGTGGATTCTGTTTATGCACTAGCTTTTATATGATCTGCAGTTATAGTTTCTGTATGAATTGATAGAAATCATGAAGATTGATTGCCTAGGGTTTACAGTATTCAAGTTAGATAAGCGATTTTAGTTATTTTTACCTTTTAATCTTCGATTATTGCAGTCCGTTCAAATGATCTACTGTCTAGAACATTCAGTTAACATATTTGATGAATTTTCATGAATATCTTCATAATTCGTATCCATTTGGAAGTAGAAACATCATTCAGTTATGTTGTTATCAGATTGGATGCAAAAAGAGGTTTAATTGATGTCTAGAAAGCAGAAAATCTTCTCCTTTTGAAAGCACCAATCGATTTATATGGATTGATTATATGTATTTGTATCATGATATGTAGAAGTTAATATTGTTGTTTATATGTTCTACAGCATGTTGAAATCCCTATACCTGCTCCTGGAAATGATGAGATTCTGATGAAAGTAGAAGCTGCAAGCATAAATCCGATTGACTGGAGAATTCAAGGGGGCTTTGTACGCCCTATTTTGCCAAGGAAGTTTCCGTTTATACCAGGTTAGTTTCATAGTCTGACACAATGTATTCGATACATAATTTTAAGTAGAGAATCACGAGAACGGTATAATCTGTTGAGTATACCGGTGTAGTGTTGGTAGATGTAATGGGACTATGGGAGTGAGAGAGAGGGTAGGTGACTAGGTGAGTCGTTACTCGTTACATATCTGGCTTATGTCTCAAAGTCAAATAACAAAAGGTACAATTGGAGTATGCTTTTCTCGCGTTTTTCCACTAAAAATTGGTTCTGATTCTAGTTCTATATTAACGTCGGTCTACCTAAACCAATGTTCTATAAGATTTTGGACTCTAAAATTTGGAGGTTCTTACTTTTATAAGATTCATAGGTGTAACGAGCAGTTGGGATTTCGTGATTAACTGATCAAGAGTGTAATACTCTTTGGAATAGCAGTCCTTATATATAGTATTAACAATCGAATATTTTTTAAAGAAATAATGATAACATGTTGTATGAGTTGCAAAGATGTTTGCTTCACGCGCTTCTCAAAGATTAATCACAACTATTTTTGATTGTTTGTTTGGATCAGTTGGTGATGTAGCAGGAGAAGTTGTGGAAGTTGGAGCTGGTGTAAAGAATTTTAGAGCCGGTGACAAAATAGTTTCAACTCTTGTGAGTCTCATCTTTCTTTCTTTTGTTTTTTAAGGTTTTGTTTATCAATGGTTATAACCGGATGTGGGCCATGTGACAATCTGGCGGGGTGGACTGGTTGGTGTTGGGTTGACCTGTCTACACCGGTTCAGTCATTCAAAGAAAACTGTAAACAATAAATGTGTTACGTATGATTGTGTAAAATAATACAAGATGATTTGAAAAGTTGTATACATAAAATAAATGTTTATTGAGCTTCAACCTGTTTACATGGTTGGCAGGGGAGTGCAGGTGGAGGGCTAGCCGAGTATGCAGTGTCTAAAGAAAGCTCAACGGTTTTAAGACCACCAGAAGTATCGGCTGCAGATGGTGCGAGTCTAGTTATTGCAGGGTGCACCGCCCTGCACTGCCTTACTATAACCGGTGGACTAAAACTAGAAAAAACAGAACAACGAACCAACGTCCTAGTAACTGCTGCATCGGGGGGTGTGGGTCACTATGCAGTCCAGCTAGCGAAACTAGGCAACACCCATGTGACTGCCACATGTGGGGCTCGCAACATCGAATTCGTCAAAGGCTTAGGAGCTGATGAGGTTCTAGATTACAAGACCCCAGAAGGAGCAGCCCTCAAAAGTCCATCGGGCCAGAAATACGACATAGTGGTCCATTGCGCCCATGATATCCCGTGGTCAACCTTCGAGCCCAACCTAACCAAAACTGGGAAAGTTATCGATATAACCCCGAGTGGTGCTGCATTTTGGACTTTTGCTATGAATAAACTCACATTTTCAAAAAAACAACTTCAACCATTACTAGTGGTTCCAAAAACTAAAGAGATCGCTTATCTTGTGAAGTTGGTAAAAGAGGGAAAATTGAAAACTGTCATTGACTCGAGATATCCTTTAAGTCGGGCCGAAGAGGGTTGGGCTAAGAGCGCCGAGGGCCATGCCACTGGGAAGGTGGTTGTAGAGCCGTAGAATAAGAACAAACAACATTATCCCAATTTCGATCTTATAATTAAGGTTGTATCTTATTGATGTATTCGTGTTTTACACTTATTCAAGTTGTGGAAGAATATAATCTTATAAAAGTTTTTTTTTTACAAACTATGGGTATCGGACGTGACACAGTTACACAAACCTAACGTCAAATTCAAAGATTTGAGTTTAGTCCAAATGATTCATGTTAGATTGAGCTTGAACCCACAAACATTATTGGTTTGGGCTGAAGTGGTGGATTGAATGTTGAACCATTTACCTGTTCAATTAAATTTTTTTTTTTATTAAATTTAGAAGATTAAGGATAAATGAGGTCGCCTGTTATAGTTTAAGCACACATATTTTCATAAGTTTATAAAATTTGGATACTAAGTAAAAGGAAATAATTAAAAAATGTATTCGGGTTAAACATGTTTTAGGTTTGTATCGTTTTACGTTCCTCTAATTTAAGTTCATTTCAAATTTTTAGATTCGTATCGCATGAAATTTGGTTTGCATATGGATTTCTGTCCTTTTAATGTTAGTTAAATATCTAGCCAAGTAAATATGTTACATTACGTTCTTTTATACAAGAAAAGAAAAGATAAAGAAAAAATGGAAGAAATTATAAGATATATATTATAGCATAAGTCGGTGACTACAAGATGATTGTATGTTTTCATATATTAGCAACCAAAATTGTAGAATTTGCAAACGAGGCACTAAGATTTATAACAAACGGTTCCACATCATCTTTAAAAATAAGATAAAAAATTCGAAATGCAAACCGCTGATCGCACACTAACCTCCCACCAATTTCGTTGATTTGACGACAGCACTACACCAACTGACAAATCTATGAAGTGGTGGTTGGATGAGGATGAATATGGTAGTGGTGGCCGAAGACGGTTGGAAACAGGCATCTGTAATGGTTGTATATTGCAATGGATAGAGATATATATAGATAGACGGACTTGAATGTAATGGAAGATTGCAGAGATTGATTTTGAGAAAACTTCTCCGGCATCTTTACTTTCTTAATTTTTGTATTATTCTTTTTCTGTTCGTTTTATTTATGATTTTAGATAAGGCTATTAACTTTTTCTTTTAATATCTAACTTTATTTTCTGAATTTCATATTTACTCTTATATTACGTTTTTATATTCTTTTCTCTTATATTAAACTATTTTTTAATTATTTAAATAAATAATTTCTTAAATGCTTTTTTGAGCGGTTAAATAGACTGGCATGCCATTTGCCCACATGATCATCTTCATTACTCAAGTAAGTAGCCTCAGTTCCGAACCAAGATCACCCACGAAAAGAAATCCACGATAAATGAGAACACCAACTGCCTCAACTTGAAACCTCTCAATTTTTACTTTAATTTTTTGCTTCAGGTAAGACTTAAACTCAATACTTTGTCTATTTTTATTGAAGTCTTGAGATATCTTATCTGAAACATTTAGGCTAAGGATGATTGGTATTTTTTAAATGCTTAATTGGTGTTTATTAAGTTATAATATCTTTCAAATGAACTTTAAAGTTATGACGGAACTTTTTCATGATTTCCAACATGACCTGTGTCTTTTATTTACGTTTCCATTTGTAAAACCGAGTTAGCGCAACTTACCGCGGTAACGCGCGGGCTCTATTACTAGTTCTTATTATTCGTATAAATAAATTGCCCTTACACAACCACCTTCCCTGCGGTTCACTATTTTGCATTAATAACCTTATTAGTCGTAGTTCACTATTTTTGCATTAAAAAGCATGTTTGGGATTGCTTATTTTGATTGAAAATGACTTATTAACTTATAAGTTTTCAAAATGAGTTTTTAAATAAATGTTTAGATTAGTTTAAAAATTAAAACGTTGTAAAATGACAAAAAAGACATACTTTAAAAATGATGAGAAATAATAGAAGGTAATAAATGAGTATAATAGAAAATTAGATCAAAAGTAATTTTTAAAAGTTAATAAGTAGTTCTCCCTTATTTTTTAACATCTTCTTTTTATCTTATATGAAAAGTTAGTTTTAAAAGATATTTTTGCTTTGTCAAACACTTTTTTTTAACTTATTAATTTGTTAAGTTAACAAGTAAAGTAACGATAAAATAAACAATCTCAAACATGCACAGGATATTAATTTTTTAGTATTCGTTCGTGATTTAGTTACGTTTTACGGCTAACTTCCAAAAATTAATTTATAAATGTATTCACTATCCTCGCACTGATAAAGTGATAACACTAAACTCGAGGCGAACAACAGTTAAATTGGAGTATGAATTTGGCCGGAAAATTGATGCAGGCGGTGTGGTACACTTGCTACGGCGGAGGTGCCGCCGGATTGAAGGTGATTCAATAGCATTTCAAATCGATTATTATGTGTTACTTTTGATCTTTGAATCTTAATCATTCTCAAACCTAATTCTGATACATCTAACTTTATATGATTTGAAGTTATAGCTTCTGTATGAATCGATAGAAAACCTGAAGATTGATTGCTTAGGGTTTACACTATTCAACTTAGATCGGCGATTTTAGTTATTTTTACCTTTTAATCTCCGATTATAATTGGAGTCCGGTTAGATGATGTATTATCTAGAACAATTAGTTAACACGTTTGATTAATTTTCGTGAATAGCTTCATGATTCAGATCTGTTTGGAATTAGAAACATCATTCGGTTATTGTGTGTTCAAATTGGATGCAAATAGAGGTTAATTGATACATTCAAAGTAGAAATTCTGCTACTTTTGGAAGCACTGATTGATTTTATATTTTTATGAATTGCTATTATGATATGTTGAAGTTGATAGTGTTGTTTGTATGTTTTACAGCATGTTGAAATCCCTATACCTGCTCCTGGTAATGGTGAGATTCTGATGAAAATTGAAGCAGCAAGCATAAATCCAATTGACTGGAAGCTTCAGGCTGGCTTGGCGCGCCCGATTTTGCCCAGAAAGTTTCCTTTTATACCTGGTTAGTTTGATGGTTTGGTAGGGTGAATTCGGTACATAATCAATATCATCGATCTTAAGTAGTGAATTGTGTGAATAGCAGTGGGAGTTAAGAAGAGGGTAAGATTACATTAGTGACTTACGTCTCATAGTTAAATCGAATGGTGCAATAATCTGCATAGGATTATGCTTTTATCATAATTCTCTACTTAGAGTTTTGTTTTGGTTCTGTGTTGGACACACATCTACTTCAATAACCTTGTTGCGTCGGTGGCTTGGTGTCGTTATTAGCACTTTCTGTTTGTGTTTTCCTTGCATACACTGATACGCTCTATGTGTTGTTTATGCTTCATGAGTGAAAAAATAATGAGGTTTTCAGTTTGAGCCGGTTCTCAGAGAGTGCAGTGTGGAGGAAATGTTTGCCCTTATCACGGCCTCCCAAACCTTGCTATTTGAGTGGGATTTTACTGGGTGTGTTTGTTTATTTGTCTACTTCGATAGCCCTTAGCCTTTTTTGAGGTTTCTACTTTTTTTTCCATTTCTGTTCTTAAATTGGTTTTGGTTTTATATAAAACGCATGTTTACTTAGATAACATCCAGTCTCTTTTGGGGTTTTATACTTGTTTAACTTTTTTTTTCCAATTTTTATTCATAAATTTAAAATCAAATTAGACAAACTGTTATCGAGAGAGATTACAAGCCAATTTAATTCCTAATCCCATTTCAAGAATTCCCACTCTTTATATTCTTAAGGATCAAGAATTCCCAGTATTTCTTCCATTCCTAGACCCAATTTGATTAAATGGGACCTGTATTCACATTTTTTCTACCAAGAATGTTTTATAGAACTTTTTGACTCCCAAATTTATCCTACGTTCACACAATTCACATGGCTCAACAAGCAATTGATATTTCACGATCAAAAGTGTAATACTCTTTGACATCGTCGAATCAACAATTGAATATTGTTGAAAGAAAAAAATGATAATATATGCTGTATGAACTGTGAAGATATTTTCTTCACGAGCTTCTCAAGGATTAATCATTACTTTATATGATTGTATGTTTGGATCAGTTGGTGATGTAGCGGGTGAAGTCGTGGAAGTTGGACCTGGTGTAAAGAATCTTAAAGCTGGTGACAAAATTGTTTCAACTCTTGTGAGTTTTTCTTCTTTCTGATTTTCGAGATTTTGATCTCAATGGTTCCTAATGGATGTAGCAAGCTGGGTGGGTCGGGCTAGTTGGTGTTGAGTTGACCTGCATATACTTATTTGATCAATTAAAGAAAACTATAAACAATTCACACAATAATTATTATCAGGTAAATAACATAACGAAACGATTTAGAAAGTTGTATACAACAAATTTTATTAAATTTCAAGTTGTTTGCATGGGCGACAGGGGGGTGCAGGTGGAGGTCTAGCCGAGTATGCCGTGGCTAAAGAAAGCTCAACAGTTCCAAGGCCACCAGAAGTATCAGCTGCAGAAGGTGCCAGTCTAGTTATTGCAGGGTGCACCGCCCTCCGCTCCCTTACTACTGGTGGACTAAAACTGGAAAAAACAGAACAACGAACCAACGTCCTAGTAACTGCTGCATCAGGTGGTGTGGGTCACTATGCCGTTCAGCTAGCAAAACTAGGCAACACCCACGTGACCGCCACATGTGGGGCTCGCAACATCGAATTCGTCAAAAGCTTAGGAGCTGACGAGGTTCTAGACTACAAGACTCCTGAAGGAGCAGCTCTCAAAAGCCCATCGGGCCAGAAATACGACGTAGTGGTCCATTGCGCTACTGGTGTCCCGTGGTCAACCTTCGAGCCCAACCTGACCCCGACTGGGAAAGTAATTGATATAACCCCGAGTGGTGCTGCATTTTGGACTTATGCTGTGAATAAACTCACGTTTTCAAAAAAGCAACTTCAACCATTACTTGTGGTTCCAAAAGCTGAAGAGATCGCTTATCTTGTGAAATTGGTAAAAGAAGGAAAACTGAAAACTGTCATCGACTCGAGATATCCTTTAAGACGGGCCGAAGAGGGTTGGGCCAAGAGCGCCGAGGGCCATGTCACTGGGAAGGTGGTTGTCGAGCCATAGAATAAAAACGAACAACATCATCTCGATCTCGATCTTATAATTTGGGTTTTATCTTGTAATCTTGTATGTTATTGATGTATTTGTCCTTTACACTTATTTATTAGAATATCATTTTATGAAAATTGTTTGAAACTAGAAGTATCTAACATAGCACAAACCTAACGTTTGTTCACGGGCTTGAGTTTAATCCAAAAGGTTCATGTTTATTTTTTAAAAAATTACAACACGCATAAATAAAGCCATTTAAAAGATTCATCCATCAACAAAAAATACACATAGGATTCCTTTTGCATATGTGATGTCTTTCTCTTTAATGTTAGTTAAATATCTAGCCAACATTATGTTCTTTTGTACAAGAAAGTTTTGATAAATAGAGAAACATTTTTTTCTCAGTTTCCAGTCATGTAAAAGAACTTATTAATAACACAAGTAATTTTTCTAACCATGTTTATTACACCTTAAACTGTATATAAGTTAAAGAAATAAAACTATAATATTGAAAGAACGTGTAATTCCAATAGAGGTAAATAAATCGGAATTTTTAAATTGCTCATGATATTATAGCCTACTAGTATCGGTGACTTTCTTTCACAAATTTAACGTGTTTTGAAATCTACTATTATTATTTAACAGTTTGTATGCTTTGAATAGAATACCAAAATTTCTTTTACAAATATCTTTTATGTTTTACTTATTATTAAATACATTAAATCAAGAAAAGATTCACCTTTCCACACTTCAATTATTTCTACTTTCAAGGATGTGCCTATTATCTTAAATAAATCGAAAAAAGATTTGGTCAAAAGTAGTTATGAATTAACCTTTGTCGAATCCACTTTCATCTTTTTTGTTTTTTTACTTTTTTTTTTCAAACGGCAAAATGTATGACTTTCCTTCGGAGAATAAATGTTATCTTATTCAGGCTCAGTTATTCGTTTCTCAGTCGGAATTGCACCCCCAATCCTCTTAAAAGAAAACTCATTGCTAGAAAACCTTCAGGCTCAACTTTGAGCATTTTGCTTAGAGTGAGAATTGAACCCACGACTTCTCAATATTAACATGTCATCAGTATTTTACCTTAACCAGTTGAGATAATGATCGTTGGTTTATGTTTGTAATTTTACTATCAAAATTTTACATGATTTTTATTGTTTTATTTCAACTTCAAGTAATTGGTTATAGATGGTTTACTACTTGGTTCTAGAAAAACAAATTGTACACTTATCAAACATGTATAATTTCTAAAATAACATAATTAACACAATAAGTTTTTTTTTCTTTTTTATTGATAAGTTGTTCCTTTATTACCAGAAAAAAAGAACCCAACAATAATCAAATCAAATATTAATCCATACTTAACTTATCTAATAATTGTCTAGTTGATCCTTGTTTAAGTCGATGACTATTCTATCTTAAAGAAACAATATATGTAAAAAAATAATTTAGATTGGTAAAATAGTTATTTTGTATAGTAATTCGGAGATCCAACCACATAACATTTACAGGTTTAGTATTTGATGGTTCATAGTTTCTTATCCAGCCAGACCTCTTACTAGTCAGTAATTACCGGTTCAAATGTTATAAAAAACCGGTAATACATGTCATATATAAAATATAACCGGACATATTCACACGCTACACAAGTGCACAATGCCCATCCTACCTTGAGCATCATGTGCGCCTTCTCGATCTCCATGCACATAAGTTTTTGACAAATGATTATTTAGAAAAGAAGATTCAAAAGTTGCTACAATGGTAGATAAAATCTCCATGCACATAAAATTTCCATAAGCATCTTCATTTTAACCCATATTTTTACATCTTTTACAATTTAATCCAAATATATATATATTTTTTACTTTTAACTTTAGTTCCTATACATTTTATACTTACTTTTTTTTTGCTTTATGTTTCAGTCTATACTTACTTTTTTTTTGCTTTATGTTTCAGTCTATATTTTTCGAGTTAACACGACGCAGTGCGGGTGTATAGTTCAACGTTTTTAGGCTTATTTTTCCCCCGTTTAATAGTCCCGTCGCATCGTGCTAGTCCAAGATCGACTTAGTTATTGTTTTATATGTTTTACGTTTCGCCTAACGGTGATGTGTCCTTGGTTCTACGTTTCGGGTGGTGGTCGCTAACGGTAGTATGTGTTTAGTGCTACTTGACATGGTTTTATACCCCCTGCGATAACGCGAAGGGTGTAGTACTAGTTAAAGTTATTTTTCTAGTATAACGGTGATATTGTCGTTACTAGTCGGTATTCTCATTGATGAACAACTATGAAATCAAGTGTATTGATTTTCATAGTTGGCATCCATTGAACTTGAGAAAACACTCATACTGACCTTATATATGTAGTTTTTTTTAAAACAGTTTCTAATCTACTTATATTAATCATTTATTTCTGTATTTTTCAAAATTTAAATTCTCAAACTCATATGTAAAAGAAAAACACATTGTCATCAAGATGTCTCTCACGACTTTTATGCTTGTAGTTACTCACATTTAACCTTACCTATAAAACTACCTTGACAATTGAAGTCTCCCCTAATGTTGAGCATTAATCACGTTTTTTACCTAAGCAACTTCAACCATTTCGTGTGATTCCAAAAGCCGAAGATAAATATAAACTATGATAAATCGTTCTTAGCTTTATAGACCGAGTTGTGTCTTACTAACGTTTCCATCTTTTATGCTTGATAACTCGGTCTCGGTTTTACAGACCGAGTGGTCTTATTGATGTTTTCATATTTTACACCTATACATAGTGTTTGAAGGCTTCGACTTTTTTATATAAATAATAAAATTTTATGATACCCAATCAAATTTGTAACAAAATCTTTTTTCTATGAGTGTGATGATGTAAAGAAAATCTGAATTGATACGATGAAGTTGATTTTTACGACATAATCAAAGCATATATATTGTTTTAAATTTAATTTTTTGTTTTCTTTGATATTTGAAATTCGACGATCAAATCAATTGGATAGATGGGATTCCTTTGCATATGGATTGTATGTCTCTTGATCATTTTCTTGTCATATATTGATTAAAATTTTTAAATAAAAAAAATGAAACGTCACGCATATAGGTATAACAAAAGAATATTATTATATATTATTATCAAGTACACAAAAATAGTTTATAAGACGATCATCGACTAAAACTAGTATCATTGGTGATTGTCCTCCTGCAAAAATTATATCTTTTATTTCTTAAAAGTATCAAATTATCAATTGATAAAGTTGTTATAAGAAAATCAAGTGCAGTTAAAAAAATACAAAATATAGTTAAAATTTAAAAAGATAATTACAGGGTAACACCAAGATTAACGGGGTTTGCTGACATCCGATCAACAGATTTTATCAGAGTCCACGTATGGGTACATACGTGGCGTATAAGGTGTGTTGTCGGGTTGCCATTTTATACTCTATACGTGGCGTATGGGTCTATACGCAGCGTATAGGGAATACAAACATTCCCTGACAGTTCGTCAGACAAGTCTGTCAGACGCAGGGCTATACATCGCGTATGACACCATACGCGGCATATAGGCTACAATTTTTTTTTGTCTTGGCTGAAATGTTTAAACAACCTATACGTCGCGTATGGACACATACGCGGCGTATAGGTTATGGTGTTTATTTTTTTGTGTTATTTTAACATATATTTTTTTAAAGATCTTTGCGTATAAATTTTGCGTATAAGT
>BJCN01155263.1:0-11824 GCA_018326445.1 Flaveria brownii
TTCCTCGCCCACCGGCGAGGGTCAAAGTCAACGGCCCATTTTGTTAAATTTTTTAGTCAATGGTTATTTTGTTAATTTTAATTGGTCAAATGGTTATTTTGGTGATTTTCCCCGGAGAATATCAATCAAAATCATTGTGTCGGTTTCTCACCACTGGAAAGCTAAAGAAAGCTTAAAAGAAGAAAAAAAGATTAAAAATATGGACTCCTATAAGGAAAAACAAATAAGACAAAGGGCCGCAAGTGGTAATTAAAGCAATACTACACAATCTTGCACCTAAAGGCGTAGTGGTACATGCATTAATAAGTTGTACTTCTTGCTTTATCACTTGTGAATCCCTGTAGCTAACTATGTATTATTATATAGATAAGTAATTATTGTTGTCGTCGTTACTGTTATCATCATCATTATTCATCATCATCGTCATCGTTATTGTTATCATCATCGTCATCATTGTTGCTGTCATCATCATCTTCATTATTACCATTACCATTATCATCATCGTCATTATTCTTGTTATTATTTTTATTATTAAGGTTATTATTATTATTATTGTTATTATTATTTTTACTGTTATTATTATTATTATTTTATTATTGTTATAACAAGTTATAGTTTTTTGACTTGGCTATTAAAGCTTATTACTTTGAGTTTCTCCACTAAACTTCAATTTTTTTATTTTTGACGAGCTAGACATATGGCAACCAAAGTAACGCAACATTTGTGTGGGAAAATTGACTGGACTCCCGCTGTGTTGGCAATGACTTTAGCTATTAAAGTTTAGGATCTTAGTGTTTGACTACTAAATTATTTATAGTGATTTTTTTTAGTTTGGGTACTAAAGTTAATTTAGTGTTTCTGAGCTTCGCCAACTTTGATTTTATGGTTTCCGACAAGTCGGACATATAACGATCAAAGTAGCACAACATTACATGCTATTAAAAATTGATTTAACTCCCGCCGCGTAGCGGGGTGATAGAAAAAACTAGTTGTTGTTGTTATTATTATTAGTAGTAATATCATTATTATTATTATCATAGTTATTATTATTATTATTATTATTATTATTATTATTATTATTATTATTATTATTATTATTGTTATTATTATTATTTATAGTTAAGAAAACTCATATACCACATGATTAAATAAGAATATAATATCTATTGGGTGATGTTATATATACCCCCTCTAAATATATTTTTTTCTTGTTACACTCCTCATTAACTTGAAAAATAGTTAATTTTTTTCTTTTAGGTTTTTTATCTACAATATCATCCTTTAATATGTTTAATTAATTTTTTAAGTTTTATTTATTTATTATTACTTTTAGTCTTTATATTTTTTATTTTTTATTATATTTATTTGTAGTGGTTACGAGTGTTAAAAGAAAGGCAAAAGCAAAAAATAATCGAAAATCATATCGCATCCGTAACCATAAAAATCAAAACAAATAGTAAATCTTGTTTATTCGGTTTGGTTATCCGTATGAACCGAATAATAAACGGTTTAACAGGTTTAATCGGATCACTGAACCGAATAAATTGATTTAATGGTTTAACCGGTTGAATTAGATTTGTTTAGTTATATTTTCAATTCTAAAAATATTTTTAGAATTTCTTTTACTTTAGAAATTATTATATTAATTACTCATTGAAATTTTATATTTTTATACCATTATATATCAAAACTTGAGAAAAAAATTTTTTAAAAACTAATTTTTTTTCGGGGTAAAATATGACAAATGTTGAAATTGTTTATTAAAAAAATGAGTCAGGGGTGTGTATAGCCAACCCTATCTATTTACTGTTGTTGATGGGAGGTGTCAACCGTTGGAGTGAAACGGGGTGTGGCGGTTACACTTAATAACCGTCGTTTATCATTCCCCCTGCAAGCTTTCCCTCTATACAAATAACCCCCACCATTACTCCTTCAATTCACATTCTCAAGTCTCAAACAAACAAGGTTCTTCATTGCATCTTCAATTCTTCATTGTTTACTTGCATATATATGTTTCATCTGAAAAACTTGCTCATACCTGATTGTTAACGCGCGTTAAATCACAATTTTAAATGCATTTTGACGATCTACTGCTGCTTTCATCTGGCATGATCATGTCTAAATGCTTGTTATCTCTCATTGTTTGTTACAGATCGATCAGTGACAATGACGAAAGGATCTAAAGCCTCCGGTAATTCCGCTGCAAAAACCGTCGCAACGATCGGTTACATCTCTTGTGTACCCGTGAAGACAACCGTGAGTTTCAAAGGAGCCAAAGGTGAAGGAAGTTACAAGAACACATCACGAGTCAGTTACGGCGACAAGCAGAGTGGTCGCTACGGAAGCGTCACGAATAAGCAGCAGGCGTCCGCCGGCGCGTTTCAGTGGAAGAACGGGACTACCGGAACCAAGAGCGAGTACAAGCAAAGCTCTACGGTCCGATTTGGTGACAAAAGTGGCTGCACAGTGGTTCATAACGAGCAGAGGATCCGTAATGTGGCTTACGACAAGAGCAATTGCAACAGTAAGAACTATATAACCTACGATACAGACGACGATGGTGACGACGATAGTTCGTGTGGTGGTTCTGAGGACGACGATGAGGATGATAGTTCGTGTGGTGGTTCTGACGACGACGATGCGGATGATGGTTCGGATGGTGGTTCGGATGGTGGGTGTGGTTATGACTCTGACTACTAGTACTATTATGATGCATGTTTAGGTTTATGACTGTAATTGGAGTTGAAGATCATATCCACGCGTATCTTATATTGTTTGTTAGTGGCAGACCTTTTTGTTTTGTTTTAATTTTTATGATTGAAATTTCGGATATCCGAATTTTGGATATCCGAAAATTTCGGATAGGGACGTATTCGTATCCGAAAATTCGGATCAAATGGATTCGGATAGTGATTCGGATATCCGAAATTCATTTTTTATTTTTTTATTTTTTAGTTTTTAGTTTTTTTACAATAATTAGACATATAATATTATAAAAATAATATAAAAACCAACTTATATCATAAAATTCACAATATACACTAAAAATCTCAATCTAAAGTAAAAATCTATCTAAAATTAAAAAAAACAAATTTTTTGGATAATCGGATATCCAAAACTTTTGAAAATCAATATCCGAATCCGAATTTTCGGATATCCGAAAATCCTAAAATTCGGATCTGATTCTCTATCAGTGTTTTCACGGCCGGATCGGACGGGTCTGGGTTTTTGAAGCCGCATTCGTGTCCGCGACACGTGCGGGCACACACGAGTTCGCTGGAAATCCAATATTTTTCCCCATTTTTGCACACCCCTGTACGCGGGTAGTACTTGTGGCAAAATATGTCATAAATATACACTAGAGTGATAAAAAAATTATTTATAAACCAAACATCACTTTGTCACCACACCAATGTGGGACAAAGTGTTCACCATAATCTTAAACATACATTCACACACACCCAAATATACTTAAATTTTATATATAACTATAAAATACATATATAAATCATATATAAATTACTTATATTTAATTACATATATAAATATAATTAAAATATAGTTAAATCCGGTCCAACCGGTCCGACCGGTCCGACCACCAAACCAGTAAGGCGTCCGATTCGACGTCCGATCCGGTTCTGAAAACATTGCTCTCTATCATCCGACTCTACTTGATAGTAAGTAGGGGTGTGCATTGACCGATTTTTGTGTGGTTTTGAGTCCTTTAGATAAAGCAGAAACTTTTAGTTATTCTTCTAAAAACAATTGCTCTGTACTTGTTAACGAATTAGAACCATCCTCCTGCATATTAGCGGATGCACCAAAGGGGTCACCTCCGGGTCGCATGAAGAGAGTGCCAAAAAGCATCCAATCCTAACATCAACAAACAATATAATGCCATACGATCATAAGTGGCAACTTTTTTTTAAAAAAAAAACAAAGCTCACTCAATTTCCCCAAATCAAAAGGTGCAGTTTTTCTCAAGAAACAACCTTAATATTCTTCCCCAACAATCTCCTCATTAGCATCGTATACGCGGGCGTGTTTTTGCTGCTCGGGCCCTAAAACGAATGGGTATGTGTCGACAAATTTACAACGGAATTGGATAAATAATGTTTATCAGATGATTCTGAAGTTTGTTCATTTTGGATGAAAATCATTCTTTTGATGTCAAATTTTAAAATTGTTATATTAAATATTTATTTTGACTATCACTAACTCTTGTTCGTTATTATTTTCTTTTACTTTAACCTTATGACATTGATCACCAAGGAGAGTAACATATCAATAGTCATTCCTTTCACATAATCTTTACAAAATGCTTAGAGCCATTTACTGTTTAATTTACATCTATAATTAAGTAACGATTATATTCCAAAATCAAAGTCACATACTCACGTATATTGTTTATCATCCACTTAATTTCAACCAACAGATATCGTAAACATCAATGGATGACCTATGTTTTACAAATAAAAAATAATCAACACAATCTAAAATAAACATCATAAAACATTTTATATATTAGCCTTTGTCGTTTTCCAACGACTGAAGAGTGTGTACGGGTTGTTAGTGCCTTAGTGGGTGCTAACAGCTAACGTGAGTGGGCGGTTACATTTACTTAACGCCGTTATCCTTCTAACGGAAAAGTATACGCCGTTACCCACACTTTTCACCGCTATAAATACCCCTTCACCCTTAATTCCCTCCATCAGTTCTCATTCATCAACAATCAAGCATCAAAGGTTCCTTTATATCATCTTTTTCATGCATTCAATCTTAATTATAAACATCTACATACTTGTTTCTGCATGATCAATCACAATTTCAACTGCATTCAAACGATTTGTTGCTGTTTTCATCTTGCAATTCGAAATTTTACCTTCGATCCTTTAAGAAACCTGCATTTTACATTTCAATTTGAATCTCAACTGTTATCTTTCGGTTTTCTGTATCATTCTCTGTGATTTCAATGGATCGATCAGTCATGCTGTTCACTATTATATTACAATTTGTAGCTAATGTTTGTGATACGTTACTGTTTATTGCAGATCAATGGCGTTGACGAAAGGATCTACAGGTTATGGATCTTCTGTGAAAACAACCGTGAGCGTCAAAGGAGCGAGTAAAGTCGAAGGAAGTTACCAGAACACATCACGATTCAGTTTCAGCGACAAGCAGAGTGGTCGCTACCGCAGCGTCACGAATAAGGAGAAAACGTCCGTCGGAGATTTTCAGTGGAAGAACGGGACTACCGGAACGAAGAACGAGTACAAACAAAGCTCGACGGTCCGATTTGGTGACGAAAGTGGCTACATAGAGGTTCATAACGAGCAGAAGGTACGTAATGTGGCTTATGACAACAACAGTCGCGACAGTCAGAGCTACATAACCTACAACAATGAGGAAGGCGGTCCGTACGGTGGCTATGTCAAAGGCAGTGAGGGCGGTGCTCCGTACGGAGGTCTGTTTGGTGGTAATGGCAACGACAGTGACGATGGTGGTCCGTATGGTGGTTTTAGGGACGAAGATGGTCCGTATGGTGGTTTTAGGGACGAAGATGGTCCGTATGGTGGTTTTGGGGACCAAGATGGTCCGTATGGTGGATTCGACATTGAAGACGATGGTCCGTGTGGTGGTTTTGGGGACGAAGATGGTCCGTATGGTGGTTTCGACATCGAAGACGATGGTCCGTATGGTGGCTTTGACTACGGCATTGACGACGATGGTATGTATGGTGGGTATGATGGTTATGATTCTGACTACTAGGGTTAGGGTTTATGGTGCATGTTTAGGTTTATGACTGTAATTGGGATTTAAGGTCTATGTGTGTCTTCTTTTGTTTGTTAATGACAATATGATCGTTTTGTCTTCTAGTTTCACTTGATTTAGCTACTGACAATATGATCGTTTTGTCTTCTAGTTTCACTTGATTTAGCTACGAATCTATTAATTACAGTTTAAATTCATTCAAGTTTCATGAACACCATTAAACCAATAAATTGTTGAATGTTGAATGCTTGGTGTGAGAATACGTAGCGTAGCGGGGTGTACTGCGTAGCAGGTTTTTTCGGTTTTAAGGCTCCATTGAATTGGAACTGAAATTTTTTTTAACACGAGTTCAGTTCGGTTATGGGTTAGTTAAGCAATTCTTGGTGTGAGAATACGTATAATTACACATGGTTTTCATAGCTAAAGTTGCTCCATTTTATTGAATCACATGGAACATCAAGCATTGATAATGATGGTCAAGGGCGCATGCTTACAAAACTCGTGGTTCAATAAGAGAAATGACCTAAGTCACAACTCCTGGTTCAACTTATTGGATGTGAACACACACCGGTTCAGTTATATTGGTTGGTTATGGTACAACTAAGTGGAACAATTTATCTTTGCCTAAATTGGAACTATCGATTTATCAGTTACTTATTATGTTTAGATCGATTTCTCGGTTATATGTTATGTTTAGATTGGTTTTATTGGTTACAGTCAATATTACCTTTGCTCAACCGTAAGAACAAGTACCTCATTTCGAGTGTAATTGTTGTGATTAAAATGAGTGTCTTGAATTGCTAATCTCTTTCACAGATATTGAGAATTGGTTGAAGTAGTTGAATAAGTGGAGTCCTTTACAAATCCTATAGGGGTAATGATGTACAATAACATTGACCCATTTGTGTCAAAGTGGGTGAAACCCCCGCGGTGCGACGGGGTTATAAATATTTTTAGTAATGTGTCTTTAGATAACTCTCTTATTATGTTAACTCTTATTTTGTTTTTTATTTGATTAATGAGACATCAGACATATTTATATTACTATAGGGATGAACAAATTTGTAAATAACAAGTTGTTTATGTATAATCATTTATACCAAATGTAACAAAATTATTCTTAAGTGTCTTAAAAATTGATTAAATTTACAATGTTATCCAAGAGATTGTATTATATAGTAGTATAAAAATAGATTGATTAAGATAACCTTGAATATAATAGTCATACTTTAAATTTAATTAGAAAATGATAGAATACAACTATTTAAAGTTTAAAAGAGATATAATATGAATAAATATTATGACATTACACATTAAAACTTACAACTCTTCATATGTCATCTTAAAATTGATGTAAAATTACAAATTTAACCATGATTTCTGTGAATCCTAGGATCGACGCAAGAATTATCAATTTGATTTTAACAAGTAATGATCACGGAACTATCAATACTCGCTGTTTAGTGGATTGTTTATAAAATTGAAATCGATGAACATATTGTTATAATGATCTCCTTTCAAAAGATCTTGTTTCTATGAATATATACACCTATTTGTGTATTGATATATCTAACAATATCTCTATATTCTATTCTTGATTTTCTTGCTAAACTTTTGCTATTCTATTTATGTATGTGTATCCTTGCCTTGATTATCGGTATAGGAGTTCACAATTTACATCGAAAATTATAATTTACAAATCAAAATGTTGTTGATGTGATGTGGAATATTTGCTTGACTTAAATGTCTTCCGTCGTCATTGCTTTGATGACATTGCTCTGACACGTTGATTTGTTGACTTTATGTTGACTACTTGATGATTTGAAATCATACGTGTTTATTAGTCTTCCGTAGGAAGTTAGTCTTCTGTAAGAAGTTAGTTTCACAGGAACACTTGTTCTGTAGATGTGCTTCTGCATGAGTTCTTGTACTTGTTCTTCAGCAGTAAGCTCTCCTTCAGTAGCTCCACTTGATCTTTGGACTTGTTCGGTAGCTGTTGTTCTTCTGTAGAAGATCTACGGAAGCACACACCAGATGCTCCTGAGAACATCTACGGAAGAACACTTATTCAACCGCAGATTGTTCTAACACTTAGTCAATTTTCTAAATTGACCAAGTCTGATGTTTCTTGAAATGACACATAAATCAACACATAATAAATGGGTTAACCTATACATATATATTGCATACAAGAAGATGAAAGTGTACAAGAATTCATTACAAAGATTGATTAAAGTTTTAAGCCTATACAAAGAATCTAGTCCTAACAATTTATCTATTATATAGTAGTGTATATATAGGGGGTTTGTGGACTTTTGTTGCTCTTCACGTTACTTTCAGATTAACAGGGTTCATTTTACATCAACTCCAACTTGCTCGAACTGTTCGACTGCGGCCTTATAATGCAATCGAATTCTCTAACCCTATTGTCTTTAGGTAATTTCTGGTTGGTTTTTTGCGCCTAGTTTTGGTGTGAAGCTATATTTTGATTTATCTTTCTTTTTTTAAATACTTCATAATTGAATATTAAACCCATTACATATGATGGGAGATGGCGGGTTCTCAGGCATTGCTATGCTAAGCATTATTCATGTTGCTAAAGTAGAAAATACTTTAGTTGAAGACAATGATGACGTGAACATATTCCGTGCTTTTAACCTAACTCAAAATGAAGAAACTAATTCAATCCGTGCGATATTGTAATTGATGTTCAAACCAAGTTGTTGCGACGCATACTATAAAACTTTTAGTTATATATTCTTTCGACTAGAAGGGTGTCCGCGCAATGCGTCGGGGCTGCATTTTACATCCAGTATGTGTCTCTAATATTTTGTTATTCTTGTAATAGTTTTACAAAAGTCTATTATGTTTTTCTAATTTAAAATTTAAAACACCAAATAAATGGGTTTTCAATGACTACTTGTACATTTACGCATTAACTTATTGTACCTTATAAAATACAGATCGGTTCAGCAAAAAGTTTACACCAAAATGTTTAAATAAATACACATTACAATTGTAGTCTTAAAAGTTTTATACGCGATAGATTAAAAGATGTAGCTGAAATCTTAAACAATATATATATATTTTTTTTGTTTGTAGATAGATAATGTAAAATTTCATGTAAGTGTTACTAAGTGTAAGGTTATTATGTAACTAATTATAAGGGGTAATATATAAATAATGTTATAAATATCATTTTACCCTTAAAAGTAGTTGTATCTTATACATTGAATAAAGTAATTGCTTTTAATTTTATGATATTTTAAAATATCCATCACATTTTTAAGCCCCGTAAGTTTATTTTTCCCAAATCTCTCTCCTCTTAAATAGTTATCTAAATTAAAGATTAAATAATTTTAATTCTTTTTAAGATTAAAAATATTCTTAATAAATTAAGAAAAGATGTCTTTTTATTAATGTTATTTCTAATAAATAAATTTTTTTAAAATAAAAGTTTTTTTAAAACATCAAACATTTTTTACAATATGAAATATCTAAAAATTGATATTTTTAAGAAGTAAACTTCTTTATAAACTAAAAATAATTAAAATTAGAAGTTATAACAAGAAACTTTTAAAAATAATATTTTTAATACGGTTTGTTTGGTTATAATTAGTACCCATATGTAATTTTAATCATATCTTATTTTAAAATATCATTTTATACTTCATAAACTTTCATCATAATTTATATATCATTTTTAACTCGTGTAATACACGTGTTTACTAAAGTTAATATTAAACAAGTAACAATCAACAACTAATCAATTTTATTTTTTTAACCCGTGTAATATATTTAGTTTTATTTATATTTTTGTGTTATTTTAATAATTAACTCTCCACCTTACGTGTAATTCACAAGTAACTAAAGCTAGTTGTGACCTCTCGTAATTTTTGTTAAATGATTGTTAAGCATCGTTATCTCTTGTAAGGATTTGTTTCGTTGTTAATACAAATACGAGGACTTATTTGTAACTCTTTGAAATCCTATTAGTTTAATAATAATTAAATAAATTATTACCTAATGATAACCATAAAAATAATAGTAATAACAATAATAATACTAATAATAATACTAAAAATAATAATAATAACACTAATAAAAATAATTATAACAGTAATAATAATAATAAAATGATAAAATAATGATGAATAATTTTAATAAGTATTAAAATTATTATTAATAAAAGAAAAATAAGTTTCTTAAATAAAAAAAAACATGTAAATATATGATTTGTACATAAAATAACAAAAATATAAATTACAGTGACTAAACTGTAATTTGTTGGAATTGAAACTTAAACTTTGGTTTTAAATTAATAAAACATAAACCGCGGGGACCAAATGTGTAACTTTTATTTAACCCATCCCCTCACCCCGTTGTTCCGATAACAATCCGGCCAAGCTCCGGCCGAGCTCCGACCAACCCCAAAACCTCGAAAACACACCGTTTAAACTTGATAAATTCATGCCTTAAAGCCTGTGCAACGGTTTCGAACATGGGAACACTCACTTATTCGATATTAAACAGTGTTAAGCAAACAATTGAACCCGTAACCGAAATACGTCGATTTCCCAATCAATTTGACACTTAAGACATGTTGTTAATGAAATTAATCATGTGCCAACGTTCTACTAATCAATACAAAATCAATGGGGTGTTCAATTGCACCTGAAACGGCTTTGCATTCCATCGAAACAACCTGAAACGACCGACCATAATGTTGAAGCCGTTGGACATTAACACGATCAAATTAACACTATAAAACAGAGGGCTAATGCTCTCGACATCTCCTTTTCACTATCTGAGCACTTGATTTCATCAAACACACACACTCATCGAGTTACTCAATCAAGAGCAGCCATGACTTGGCCGAACACAAGACATCAAGAACAACATAAAACAAGTAATTAAGGGTGTTTTTTGAGTCGATATTACATGGGGAAGAAAAGCCCCAAGGTTAATTTCGGATTCAACCTCGAATTGAGGTTCAATTGGACGGGTTTTGTACTAGGGTTCTTGAACCCAATTTGGGAAATTTCTGGAAAAGGCTTTTAAAAAAATAAAATTTCATTTCCTAAAACCAGTTCGGCCTTAGCCCAACCGGTTTAAAACAAGGGAGGCTAAGCAGGAGGTCCAGGGTTCGACCCCGACCCCCTGCCAATATTTTTAAAAGGTTTTAAAAAACTTATAAATTTCAGGAAAAATTCTAAATATTATTATTAACTATATAAAAATAATTTTTAATCAGAAATGAAATAAAAGTATTTTCTTTTTAATTTTATTTGAAATTCACTCTTGAAATTCTTATTTTTTTATATTTTAAAAATTATAAAACAAACAAAAGTGTTATAAAATATCATCTATTATTAACTTGAAATTATAATAAGTCTCATTTAATTTTTAAATAACTTCAGTTTAATGAATTCTTTATTGTTATAAAATTTAGTTACAAATTTGTTATATATATATATATATATATATATATATATATATATATATATTTTAAGAAGATAAATATATATGTATATAATTAGAATGTACACTTATTATAATAATTAGTTTAATCTTCTAAATCTATGAAATTACTATTTTATTAAACAGAAAATAATGACCATTTGATAATAAAAGTTTAACTTTTATTAATAGTGTCAACCATTAAAATCCTTATTTAAATTATTTAATTACCAAAATAATAACTTACATCTATTTATTAACATGAAAACCATAGTCAAATGATTTATGAATATAGCATCAAAATCGTCATGATTAACTTAACACGACGTTCCATTTAGGTTGAACGTAATCGAATCCTCAACATCTTATACAAGGCTTCTTATTTGTTATCCTTATTAGCCAAGTGAATTTTTCATACCTTTTTTTATATATATTTTCACACTTTTGGGATGAAAAATATTAAACTTATGATAAATGCACTTGTAAACCGGTTTGAATCTTGTAAACACTTGGGTAATTCATCTTATTTGTCGTGGTTAGTCGAACACTTGTCGTTACCATGTGATGACTGTCACACCCTCAAATTCCGGGT